>JBAMNC010001915.1:0-108844 GCA_037902135.1 Cetoscarus ocellatus | reverse complement strand
TCACCAATTAACAGAGGCAGTACTCTCAAGAGACACCAATTCTGTACAGCATGACCGCTCAACTTCTCACTACCTGGGCTGAACTCTGGAGGTTTTCATCTGCTTCATTTCCAAGATATGCAAACCGACTTATTCTTCTGTTCAACTCAATGAAGGAGAACTGTTTTTCCTGGTTTGCCAAGTGGTTGATACACAATGCCAGGTCAACAGATACAACGACCTCAAAAAGGTCATGTCCAAGACATGGTGGAAGACCAGGCTGGCAAACATGAAAGTAACAAAGCTGGTTGAACACAGAGTCAAATTTTATGCCACACACTGTATCTGTGTTGCCTGCTCTCAGTTCATGTACATGCTGCTGATATGATTGTTTTGTTCTCTTTGACCCAGTGGACAGTGGACTCAACTTAAATGTTACTCTGTCTACATCACAAAACCTACAGAAATGGGAACTCTTGCTGAAGTTTTCCACAAAGCCACCAATACTGTGAGAGCCGAGATTATCTCCAGCTATCGCACATACAAAACCTTTGATGACTTTGCCATTACTCAAAGCAATGCCACTGTCCTCCAGCTGTTTCAGATCTTTTATCAGTGGACTGAAGACCATCTCCTGTCCGAATGACTTGAAGTTTTGTTCTCTACAGAGAAGAACAAGCTGCATGTGGTCGATGTTTGATCTGTTGTAGGGCAAAACATCACCAAGTGTCAGATAAACTGCCAATACCTTATGTTTTTTTCGGGCTGATCCTAACGGATTGATTACCTCAAAAGAATCTTGATAGAGAATCAAGGCTAAAGATGAGGTTTCTGTTTTAAGCAAGACATTATCAGTCATATTCTGTCCATCCCATACATCTTCCAACACATCAGGGGACGAGAGGCGTGAATGGGACTTTTCATACTGTTTTCTGAAAGCCTCAGATTCAAAGAGAGAAGTAATAGTTTCTTTTATTGGCACATACTGTGCAAAGCATTCTCTCCCTGAGTCAGTTACCCCTAAATACAAAGGCAGAGGTGCAACATAGTTGAAGTGGTTTTTGAATACTGACTTGCGACGCTGATCTGTACGCAAAATGTTGTTGCCCTTCTTTAATATGTCATTTTTTGTGAGCTCTTCAATTACATTAGTGATATCCGTGTCAGGAACCCCAAGCAGAGACAATTTCTCTTTGAGTTTGGAAAAGATATGCAACTGAGCAGCATCATGGATGTCCTGGACTTCCTCAATAATAGTCTGAATTACTGATGCTGGTAAAACTAATTTAGCCTGAAGCCTCAAGTAAAACAGAGACAAGTTTTTTAAAAAGAGGTCTTCATCCACAACATCATCCAGTTCTGTGTCTGTATGTCCATCATACTCGGAGAGAGAGGTAGAGGGCAGACTCACAGGTTGGGAAGGGGTTTCAAATTGTGTTTCTTGCGCTGGGTGTGGAAACACCACCTCACGTATTTCTCCTGCCAAACTTCTTGTGTGTGTTCTCGAAATGTGAGATGCAAATGTCGATTTTACCCCAAATGTTTTCTCACAAGCCCTGAAGGGACATGTTATTTTTCTGCCCTCTGTTATATGACCTTTCAGATGATTAAGCAACTCCTTCACATTTGTAAATATACCCTGACAAAATTCAATCTGACAACTCAGTGTTGTACCAGTTGGCTCATCTGTAGTACTTTTGTCAGACTTGTACCCTTTATGATCTCTGTACAAATGAGACTTGAAAGCTGCAAATTTACTGAATGCACGTGTACAATTAGGTACACCACAGGTAAAAGGGCAGTTTGCTGCATTACTGTGGAGTTTCATATGATTAGTAAAACCTATTACAGTTTTACTCTCATGGGCACACTGCTTGCAGTGATACATCTCTCACCTATGTAGAGCAAAATGAAAGAGAGAAGAGAAAAATGTTATTTAAACAACAACAACTAAAAAAACAACAAATGTGCATAGTTTAGCTCTCTACATTTTACAGGTTGCTCGTGCAATACTGGGGAAATAGCTATTTATTTTTTACATTAATATAAATTATTTTAACATGTACTAATGGCTTTGAAACAATTTAACCACAGAAGGTTTTTTTTGACATACAGCTATGAGTGTGCACATAAAATTCTAGCCTGATGCCTAGTTTGTGAGATGACAGACACACACGCACAACCGAATGCATGATTTCTCGGCTGAGATAATAATTTAGTGTTAAGTGTGTGTAGGCAAATATAGTTTACTTGCGGTAACCTGGACACAAACTGAATCCCAAATAAACTTTCACTGCAACAGACTGCATAGTCAAATGAAAAAATATTTTCACCTGAAAATCCCCTTCTCCTCTGTGTTTTACTTCAGGTCTTCAGTGGTGGCACTCACTGCATGTGGCTTCCCTTGGCATCCCTCCACCTGTAGCTAAAAGATGCACAAGTTGCAAAACACAAGTCATGCTGAATTAGCCTCACAGTCATTCACACATGCATTGACTCATGAAGTTCATGATTCAAAACTTAATTGTCCATCAAAGCAGGTGATAATGGAGCAAGAAAACCTATTCCAGGGCGTACACTATGTCAGCGTTGTAAGTTATCACCTACCAGTGGCTGGTAAAATCTGAGGATTCACCAGCCATTTTCAGGTGGACAAAAAAGTTCATTTTGCACTGTAGTGTGTGTGTGTGTGTGTGTGTGTGTGTGTGGCAGACAGAGAATGTCTAGTGTCACCACTTTTCACATGAAGTTAGACAAAGGTCTATTTAGTGTTTTTATTTATTTTCTAAATGAGATTAACATTACTGGCTGTAAAAAAAACCCAGGGGGACAAACAGTAACACATTGTAACTTGCATTCAAAGAAAAGAACCTTATGCATTGGGTGTTTTCATATTGCGTTGTCACAGTTTAAACTGTAAATTGTACAAAATGTTTTTACCTCAAAATCCCCTTTAATTGTGTTTGGTCACCGTGGGCTTCAGTGGTGGTGCTCACTGTGTGTGGATCCCTCCAGCTCTGTAACAATATGATGCACAAGTTGCAAAACACAAGACATGGAAGATTATTACTTTATTATTTTTAACTAACGGGACTGTGTCTATGTTAGCAGAGGACCTGTCCTGCAGCTGCAGCAGCAGTCCGGCTGGGTGACTGTCCGAAGGAGGCACAGCTCTTAAAACACAGAACCACAGTTCATGAAGCACTCCAGCAAAGCCAAATTTTAACTGAAATAAATAAATAAATAAATAACCCTGGTAATATGCGACACGTGCTGGAGGAGAGGAGAGGAGAGGAGAGGAGCGCAAGGTGGGGGTGTTTAACACAGGTTCGGAAAGACGGAAAATTGTTTTAAAGAGGAACTAAGCAAGATTTCTACCATGGCTATGCTACATTTTTACCTTCATTAAAACGCTCCGGAGTAATTGTGATCGTTAACTACATGATTTGTGATTTGTTGCCGGTGAGAACGGAGGCTCTCTGCCTGCTACCGGCCGTCTCACGGCTGAAAACCAACCTTGCAACATCAGTACAGTACCTGACCTCCGCCCCGGTGTCCCAGCTCTCTCTCCTATCTGCATAGCGACATAACCCTCCGTAATCTTTTGTTTATGACGGTTGAGACTACACAAACATACATACCGCAACATTGCACGTGTTATATCATTATCCACCACTCAATTTATTGATTTTTCGCCGGCTTCGTTGTAAACCAGTGCACATGGACGAGAGGAGCAGTGGAAAACAGCGGAAAAGAACTTGCACAGATCCCATTTAAACCCAATTTCTACGAAGTGAGCTTTTCCAGCTCGGTCCAAAACGGTCCAAAACACCACTAACTTAAAACTTCACCGAATACAACTTTCTCTGCCGACATCAACATCACCCCAATCCCTGTTCTGCAGCAGAGTGCACAAATGCATGTTACCTTAGCTGTAATGTTGCCTGTTTATCGGAGAAATGCGACGTGGGGACGATGCAGACTGCCCTTGTACTAAATGCTACATCTGTCTTAGCTAAAGTTATGGAAAATTACCGTCACTGAAACAAATATTACTCACCAATCCGCTGAATTCTTAGCCTTGCTCCAGTGACTATGCAGGCTCCGCCATTGCTTCCTCTCCTCTCGGAAGTTCTAACCACCATAATCTGAGTATCAACAGTATTTACCTGTAATACACATAATCTACATGCCAGAACACAGTTGCTGTAAATTTTACAATATTTAACCGCGAAATTATGCAGCAGGTTACTGTAATTTGTTTTTACCCATAATGCATTGCGGTATACAGTTAAACATTGTAAAATGACAAAACAAGAAGATACTGTAAAATTTTACTGTAGATATTACAGCAATTTGTTACAGTGCAACAGTATCACAAAAAGTATGACGTTTAATTGTTGATTGTTAACGAAAGTTTCCATAGTAACACAAATTAAGTGAAATTAGTGACTCTTTTTGGACAGCTGCTGTAGTACCACTAATGAGGTGTAATGAGTGACTCTTTTAGGACAGTTGCCATGGTAACACCTAATGAAGTGTTATAAGTAACCCTTTTAGAAAAGTTGGAGGAGAGAATTAGAAGTTATTGTAACATTGGTGACTGTTTTTGGAAAGTTGCCATAGTAACACTAATGAAGTGTAATAAATGAATCTTTTTGAAAAGTTGCCATAGTAACATTAATGAAGTGTAATAAGTGACTGTTTTAGGAAAACTGCCATAGTAACACTAATGTAATTTAATTGCTGATTCATTAGGAAAGTTGTAAAAGTAACACTAATGAAGTGGAATTGGTGATTATTTAGGAAAGTTGCCATAGTAACACTAACAAAGTCTAATTGGTCACTCTTTAAGGCAAGTTGCTGTAGCAACACTTATGAAGTGTACTAAGTGACTCTCATAGGGAAGTTGCCATAGTAAAACCAGTGACTATTTTAGGAAAATTGCCATAGTAACACTAACAAAGTCTAATTGGTGACTCTTTAAGGAAAGTTGCCATAGCAACAAAAATTAAGTGTAATCAGTGACTCTTGTAGGTAAGTTGCCATTGTAATACTAGTGAGTCTTTAAGGAAAGCTGCCAGAGTAACACTAATGAAGCGTAATAATTGATTATTATAAAAAAGTTGCCATAGTAACACTAGTGACACTTTTAGGAAAGTTGCCATGGTAACAGTAGTGAAGTGAAATTTGTGGCTCTATTAGAAAAGTTGCAATAGCAGCACCAATGAAGCGTAATAAGTGACTCTTTTAGGACAGTTGCCATATTAACACTAATGAAGTGTAATAACTGACTCTTTAAAAAAATTGCCATAGTAAATCTAATGAAGTGTAATCGGTGACTTTTTGGGGCAGTTGCCATTGTAACATTAATGACGTGTAATAAGTGACTCTTTTAGGTAGATTGCCATAGTAACAGTAATGTAGTTTAATTGTTGATTCTTTTGGAAAGTTTTACAAGTAACACTAATGAAGTGTTATTGGTGATTATTTAGGAAAGTTGCCACAGTAACACTTCTGACTCTTTTAGGAAAGTTGCCATAGCAACAGTAATGAAGTGTAATAAGTGACTCTTGTAGGTAAGTTTCCATAGTAACACTAGTGGCTATTTTAGGAAAGTTGCCGTAGTAACACTAATCAAGTGAAATTATTGGCTCTTTTAGAGAAGTTGCCATAGTAGCACTAATGAAGTGTAATTAGTGACTCTTTCAGAACAGTTGCCATAGTGACACTTATGAAGTGTAATGGATGACGTTTTCAGGAAAGATGCCATTGAAACACTAGTGGCCCTTATAGGAAAATTGCCATAGTAACACTTATGAAGTGTAATTAGTAACTCTTTTAGGAAAGTTGCCATAGTAACACTAATGAAGCGTAATTAGTGACTCTTTCAGGCAAGCTGCCATAGCAACACTAGTGACTCTTTTAGGAAAGTTGCCATAGTAACACTAATGAAGTGTATTAAGTGACATTTAAAGGAAAATTGCCATAGGAACACTAGTAACACTTTTAGGAAAGTTGCCATTGTAACACTATGAAGTGAAATTAGTGGCTCTTTTAGAAAAGTTCCCATAGTAGCACCATTGAAGTGTAGTAAGTGATTCTTTTAGGAAAGTTGCTATAGTAACACCAGTGACTTTTTTAGGAAAGCTGTCATAACAACACTTACAACGTGTAATTGCTGACTCTTCTAGGAAAGTTGCCATAGTCACACTAATGAAGTGTGATTAGTGACTCTTTCACTAAAATTGCCATAGCAACACTAATGAAGTGTATATGTATATGTAATGAGTCTCTTATACTCTTATAGGAATGTTCCCATAGTAACATGAGTTATTATCTCAAGAAAGTTGCCATAGTAACCCTAATGAATTGTAATAATAGACTCATATAGGAAAGTTGCCGTAGTAACACTAGTGACTCTTTCAGGCCAGTTGCTGTAGTAACACTAATGAAGTGTAATAAGTGACATTTTTAGGACAGTTTCCGTACTAACACTAATGAAGTGAAATTAGTCACTCTTTTGGAATAGTTGCAATAGTAACAATAATAAAGTGTAATAAGTAACTCTTTTAGTACAGTTGCCATAGTAACACCAATGAGTTGTAACAAGTGACTCTTTTAGGACAGTTGCCATACTAACACAAAAGAACTGTAATGAGTGACTCTTTTGGGAAGGTTGCCACAATAATACTAATGAAGTGTAATAAGTGGCTCTTTTAGGAAAGTTGCCATAGTAACACTAATGAAGTGTAAAAAGTGACGCTTATAGGGAGGTTGCCACAGTAATACTAATGAAGTGTAATAAGTGGCTCTTTTAGGAAAGTTGCCATAGTAGCACTAAAGAAGTGTAATCAGTGACTTTTAGAGCAACATTGCCATAGTAATCCTAGTTACTCTTTTAGGATAGTTGCCATAGTGACACTAATGAAGTGTAATTAGTGACCCTTTTAGGAAAGTTGCCATAGTAACACTATTGACCCTTTTAGGAAAATTGCTACTAATTTAATTAATTACTGTTATATGAACCCAAATCTAAGGGGAAAAAAAGGTGAATACATTATTGGCATTTAAATTACTACTTTCAATCATGAATTCTGTATTATTATTTCAATAATTTTTAAAACATCTACTATTTTTACTATTGCCATTACCAATATTTCTGACTAATTCGATACAACATACAGCTATACCAGTGTAAACACTCATTTTTTCTCCCTTTATATTTCATTTAAAAACATATGTCTATTCTGTCACTTCTCTCCTTTCTTCTTTTCTCCTATTTATTTTAGCCCTTTTTTTTGCCATTATTATTATTGTTGTTATTATTAGTACTATATTATATATATATATATATTTTTAATTATTATTATTATTATTATAATTATTATTATTATTATTTACATTTAAATGTATTTATTTGTTATTATGTATTTAAATGTACCTTTTCTTTCCCCATAAAACATATGCTGTGAAGGCTACATCACAGTAGTACATTACTACACTTCATAATTAAGCTCATTCCCTCCCTAAACACTCCCGCCTGGAACCCACTCCCTTACCTACTTTGACTCCTCTCAGTTGGTGCAATCAATGAAGAGGCAAGATGTCCGGTATGGGCACACTCATGTCATAAACAGGTGAATCAACCAGCCGGCTCCCTCCGCAGGGTCTGGGAGCGACTGGGGTTGGACCACCTAAGGTTAACATATCTGCACGGACAGTTGGAGGGTCCGGGGGAGGGGGATGGGGACTGTGGACAGTGAAGGGAGGGTGGATGTGATGTTGGGAGTTGGATGAATCATAAATTACTTAAAAAAAAAAAAAGGATTATTATCATTATTTTTATTTTAGATATGTTATCTTTATTTATTTATCTTATTTTCCTCATTTATTTTTTATTATTATTATTATATTTTTATTATTATTTTTTCTTCCTTATCTCAGTCTCTAACATATATTACAATTTATTTCTATCACTGATTTGTTCTTTTGTTTTGTTCTTTCTTTTCTCCCACCTCCACTTTGTTTACCTCCTTTCATGTGCCGACCTAGGCCACTCCATGTTGCATCCCTGCAGTGTCCCTCCCCTTTTTTTTTTTTTTTTTTTTCATATAATTATGCATTTCATTCTCAGTTTGGACTTTTGTCCCACCACCACACCTCTCTGTCCGTAGTGTTTCCCAGGAAACAGATGCTCTCACTCACACACCCACACCATCCCCATACAGAAACATACACACATATATACACACACCCCTCCTACAAGTTAAAACAGAACCTTCCAACACCTACAAACAGAATATCTAAAGAGTTAATGAGTTCCTGTTTCAGTGTTGTTTTAGTCGATTCTTTGCTGTTGTTTTTTGTTTGTTTGTTTGTTTGTTTGCTTTATAATTATTATTGTTGTTATTGTAAATTTTGGTATTATTTTATTATTATAATTATTATTTCTTTCTCTTTTTTTTTTTCTTTTTTCTTCCCCCTTGTCTGTGTGTATCTCGTGTTCATTGTCCCACTTGTCAAGAATTGCTTTGCTTGACTTAATCAAAAAAAAAAAAAAGAAAAAAAAGGAAAGTTGCCATAGTAACACTAATGAAGTGAAACTAGTGGTTCTTTTAGGAAAGTTGCCATAGAAACACTAGTGACTCTTTTAGGTAAATGCCATACTAGCACTAATGACGTGTAATTAGTGACTCTTTTCAGAAAGTTGCTTGGTGATTCTTTAGGAAAGTTGCCAAAGTAACATTAATAAAGTGTAACAAGTGAGTCTTATAGGAAAATTGCCACAGTAACACTGATGAAGTGTAATTAGTGACTCTTTGAGGAAAGTTGCCATAGTAACTCTATTGAAGCGTAATTAGTTGCTCTTTAAGGAAAGTTGCCAAAGTAACATTAATGAAGCGTAACAAGTGACTCTTAAAGGAAAGTTGCCATACTAACACAAAAGAAATGTCATAAGTGACACTTATAGGAAAGTTGCCATAGTAACACTAATGTAGTGAATTCAGTTGCTCTTTTAGGAAAATTGCCATAGTAACACTAATGAAGTGTAATGAGTGACTCTTTAAGGAAAGTTGCCATAGAAACACTAGTGACTCTTTTAGGAAAGTTGCCATACTAACACTAATGAAACTTAACTCGTGACTCCATTAGCAAAGTTGCTTGGGGATTCTTTAGGAAAGTTGCTAAAGTTACATTAATGAAGTGTAACAAGTGACTCTTTCAGGAAAGTGTCCATAGTAACACTATTGAAGAGTAATTAGTGACTCTTTTAGGAAAGTTCCTTGGTGATTCTTTAGCAAAGTTGCCAAAGTGACATTAATGAAGTGTAACAAGTGACTCTTATAGGAAAGTTGCCAAAGTAACACTGATGAAGTGATATTAGTGACTCTTTTAGGAAAATTGCCATAGTAACACTAATGAAGTGTAATGAGTGACTCTTTTAGGAAAGTTGCCATAGAAACACTAGTGACTCTTTTAGGAAAGTTGCCATACTAACACTAATGAAAAGTAATTTGTGACACTTTTAGCAAAGTTGCTTGGTGATTCTTTAGGAAAGTTGCCAAAGTAACACTAATGAAGTGTAACAAGTGACTTTAAAGGAAAGTGTCCATAGTAACATTAATGAAGTATAATAAGTGTCTCTTTTAGGAAAGTTGCCATAGTAACACTAATGAAGCGTAATTAGTAACTCTTTTAGGAAAGTTCCTTGGTGATTCTTTAGCAAAGTTGCCAAAGTAACATTAATGAAGTGTAACAAGTGACTCTTATAGGAAAGTTGCCATAGTAACACTGATGAAGTGAAATTAGTGACTCTTTTAGGAAAATTGCCATAGTAACACTAATGAAGTGTAATTAGTTACTCTTTTCGGAAAGTTGCCATAGTCACACTAATGAAGCATAATTAGTGACTCTTTTAGGAAGTTGCTTGGTGATTCTTTAGCAAAGTTGCCAAAGTAATATAAATGAAGTGTAACAAGTGACTTTTATAGGAAAGTTGCCATAGTAACACTAATGAAGCGTAATAAGTGACTCTTTTAGGAAAGTTGCCATAGTAACACTTGTAATGGCAAATTTGTATATCTCCCCACAAGAATGGAAAATGATGAAAAATGAAGGATCTTGAACCAAATGCTACCGTTGTGATTTTTTTTTTTACAAAAAATAAAATACAGGATTGCAAGTCCGGAGACAATTAAAGGAACAGAGATTGGCAGTCCATCATCTGCAGAGAATGTTTGAAGACATAAGAAGAAGTGTACACATTTAAAGCATAGCAATTCAATGATATGTGTCTTTGGTATTTGTGTATGTGTGTTTGTGAATATGGGAGTGTGTGCGTGTAGAGGTACGTGTATATGTGTAAATCCAAAAACGCCGACCGGTGCCGTCTCTAAATTATTAGACACAAACAGCTGATATCTTAGTTGGAACTATGTGTGTGGACCAAACAAGGACATCTATGCACCGCTCAGCTAATCTGTGTGTATGTTATTAATCTCATATATGTGTGAGACTCTGCTCCTGTAAAGAAGACGTCATGAAATAACATAAACCGTTCAAATGCTGATGAAGTAAAGTGAAGGTCTTTATGTGAGACGAGAGCTCATATATGTGTGGTGAGACAGAAATGTGAAGTGTAACTCAAATGTGAATTGTTAGCAAGCACCAGAGTAAAATTTCCACAGCAAGGTCCTTTAGTGTGTTATACGTCTGTTAGTGTGTCATATGACCTTTAGTGTAATAAAAGCCCTTTACTGTGTTATAAGCCCTTTAGGGTGTTATATGTAATTAGTGTGTTCTAAGCCCTTGAGTGTGTTATATGCCCTTTAGTGTGTTATAAGTCCATTAGTGTGTTATAAGCCCTTTAGGGTGTTATATGTCATTTAGTGTGTTATAAGCCCTTAAGTGTGTCATATGACCTTTAGTGTGGAAAATGCCCTTTAGTGTGGTATAAGCCCTTTAGTGTGTTATATGTCCTTTAGTGTGTTATAGGCCCTTTAGTGTGTTATAAGCCCTTTAGTGTATTATATGCCCTTTAGTGGAATATAGGCCCTTTAGTGTGTTATATGTCCTATAGTGTGTTAGAAGCCCTTTAGTTTATTATATGCCCTTTAGTGTGATATAGGCCCTTTAGTGTGTTTTAAGTCCTTTACTTTATTATATGCCCTTTAGTGTGATATAGGCCCTTTAGTGTGTTTTAAGTCCTTTACTGTGTAATAAGCCTTAAGTGTGTGATATGTACTTTAGTGTTATAGGCCCTTTAGTGTGTTATAAGCACTTTAGTGTATTATATGCTCTTTAGCGTGATATAGGCTCTTTAGTGTGTTATATGTCCTATAGTGTGTTAAAGGTCCTTTAGTGTGTTATAAGCCCTTTAGGGAGGTAAATGCCCTTTAGTGTGTTATAAGCCCTTAAATGTGTTATAAGCCAATAGTGTGTGATATGAACTTTAGAGTATAATAGGCTCTTTAGTGTGTTATA
The DNA here is from genome assembly GCA_037902135.1 of Cetoscarus ocellatus. Taxonomy (NCBI): domain Eukaryota; kingdom Metazoa; phylum Chordata; class Actinopteri; order Labriformes; family Labridae; genus Cetoscarus; species Cetoscarus ocellatus. The sequence goes on along the minus strand of JBAMNC010001915.1, from coordinate 97,378 downwards.
AGCCCTTTAATGTGTTTTAAGCCTTAAGTGTGTGATACTTACCTTAGTTTATTAAAGGCATTTTATTGTGTTATGAGCCCTTTAATGTTATATGCCCTTTAGTGTGATATAGGCTCTTTAGTGTGTTAAATGCCCTTTAGTGTGGTAAAAGCCCTTCAGTGTGTAATAAGCCCTTTAGTGTGTTATAATTCCCTTTTATATTATATGGAGCTGTCAACTGATCACCACCTGGTGGTGAGTTGGCTCCGATGGTGGGGGAGGATGCCCGTCAGACCTGGCAGGCCCAAGCGTGTTGTGCGGGTCTGCTGGGAACGGCTGGCAGAATCTCCCACCAGAAAGAGTTTCAACTCCCACCTCCGGGCGAAGTTCGACCATGTGGCGGGGGAGGCAGGGGACATTGAGTCCGAGTGGGCCTTGTTCCGGGCCTCTATTGTTGAGGCAGCTGATCGGAGCTGTGGCCGTAAGGTCGTCGGTGCCTGTCGTGGCGGCAACACCCGAACCCGCTGGTGGACACCGGCGGTGAGGGATGCCGTCAAGCTGAAGAAGGAGTCCTATCGGGCCTTTTTGGCCAGTGGGACTCCGGAGGCAGCTGACAGGTACCGGCAGGCCAAGCGGAATGCAGCTTCGGTGGTTGCCAAGGCAAAAACCCGGGCATGGGAGGAGTTCGGTGAGGCCATGGAGAGCGACTTCCGGACGGCTTCGAAGAGATTCTGGACCACCATCCGGCGTCTCAGGAGGGGGAAGCAGTGTGCTGTCAACACCGTCTATGGTGGGGATGGCGCGCTGTTGACCTCGACTCGGGACGTCCTGGATCGGTGGAAAGAATACTTCGAAGACCTCCTCAATCCTACCAGCACGTCTTCCAGTGCGGAAGTAGACCTGGGGGACTCTGTGGTGGACTCTGCTATCTCAGGAGCTGAGGTCGCCGAGGTGGTCAGAAAGCTCCTCGGTGGCAGGGCTCCGGGGGTGGACGAGATCCGTCCGGAGTTTCTCAAGGCTCTGGATGTTGTAGGGCTGTCATGGCTGACACGACTCTGCAACATCGCGTGGACATCGGGGGCAGTACCACTGGATTGGCAGACTGGGGTGGTGGTTCCCCTTTTCAAGAAAGGGGACCGGAGGGTGTGCTCCAACTACAGGGGGATCACACTCCTCAGCCTCCCTGGGAAGGTCTATTCAGGGGTACTGGAGAGGAGGGTCCGCCGGATTGTCAAACCTCGGATTCAGGAGGAGCAATGTGGTTTTCGTCCTGGCCGTGGAACTATTGACCAGCTCTATACCCTCCACAGGGTCCTCGAGGGTGCATGGGAGTTTGCCCAACCACTCTACATGGGTTTTGTGGACCTGGAGAAGGCTTTCGACCGTGTTCCTCGTGGGGTTCTGTGGGGGGTGCTCCGGGAGTATGGGGTAGCAGACACCCTGATACGGGCTGTTTGTTCTCTGTATGACTGGTGCAAGAGCCTGGTCCGCATTTCCGGCAGTACATCAGAACCGTTTCCAGTGAGGGTTGGACTCCGCCAGGGCTGCCCTTTGTCACCGATTCTGTTCATTACTTTTATGGACAGAATTTCTAGGCGCAGCCAGGGTGTCGAGGGGTTCCGGTTTGGTGACCTCAGGATCAGGTCGCTGCTTTTTGCAGATGATGTGGTCCTGTTGGCTTCGTCAGACCGAGACCTACAGCTCTCACTGGATCGGTTCACAGCTGAGTGTGAAGCGGCTGGGATGAGAATCAGCACCTCCAAATCCGAGTCCATGGTCCTCACCCGGGGAAGGGTGGAGTGCCCTCTCCGGGTCGGGGATGAGATTCTACCCCAAGTGGAGGAGTTCAAGTATCTCGGGGTCTTGTTCACGAGCGGAGGAAGGATGGACCGGGAGATCGACAGGCGGATCGGTGCGGCGTCGGCAGTGATGCGGACTCTACACCGGTCCGTTGTGATAAAAAGGGAACTGAGCCGCAAGGCAAAGCTCTCGATTTACCACTCGATCTTCACTCCTATCCTCACATATGGTCACGAGCTTTGGGTCGTGACCGAAAAAACACGATCCCGAGTACAAGCGGCCGAAATGAGTTTCCTTCGCAGGGTGTCCGGACTCTCCCTTAGAGACAGGGTCAGAAGCTCGGTCATCCGGGAGGGGCTCGGAGTAGAGCCGCTGCTCCTCCGCGTTGAGAGGAGCCAGATGAAGTGGCTCGGGCATCTGGTTAGGATGCCTCCTGGACGCCTCCCTGGTGAGGTGTTCCGGGCACGTCCCACTGGTAGGCGGCCCCGGGGAAGACCCAGGACACGCTGGAGGGACTATGTCTCTCAGCTGGCCTGGGAACGTCTCGGGATCCCCCGAGAGGAGCTGGACGAAGTAGCTGGGGAGAGGGAAGTCTGGGCTTCCCTGCTCAGGCTGCTGCCCCCGCGACCCGACTACGGATAAGCGGAAGAAGATGGATGGATGGAATCCCTTTTATGTGCTGTAAGCTTTAAGAGTGTGATATGAACTTTAGTATGTTTTATGCCATTCATTGTGTTATATGCCCTTCTATGTGTTATATGTCATTTTGTGGGTAATATTTCCTTTAGTGTGTATTAAGCCTTAAGTGTGTGATATTTACTTTACTTTGTTATAGGCCCATTAGTGTGTTATAGGCCGTTTAGTGTGTTATATGCCCTTCAGTGTATTATAAGCCCTTTAGTGTGTTATATGTCATTTAGTGTGTAATATGCCCTTTAGTGTGTAATAAGCCTTAAGTGTGTGATATTTACTTTACTGTGTTATATGCCCTTTAGTGTGTTTTAAGCCCTTTAGTGTGTTATAAGCCCTTTAGTGTGTTTTATCTCCTGTAGTGTGTTATAAGCCCTTTAGTGTGTTATAAGCCCTTTAGTGTGTTTTATCTCCTGTAGTGTGTTATAAGCCCTTAGTTTGGTATATGTCCTGTACTGTGTTATATGTCCTTTAGTGTGTTATAGGCTTTTTTAGTGTGCTATAACTCTTTAATGTGTTATATGCCCTTTAGTGTTTTATAAATCCTTTATTGTGTTATGAGTTAGCGTTTTATGCACTTTAGTATGTTATATGTCCTGTGGTGTGTTATAAATCCTTTATTGTGTTCTATTTCCTTTAGTGTGTTATAAGCCCTTTAGCATTTCATACGCTTTTGTCTGTTATATGTCCTGTAGGGTGTCATAAGCCCTTTAGTGTGTTATTTGCCCTTTAGTGTGGGATATGTCCTGTAGTGTGTTATATGTCCTTTAGTGTGTTAGAGGCCTTTTTGTGTGCTATAAGCCTCTAGTATGTTAAGTGTCCTTTAGTGTGTTATAGGCTGTTTAGTGTGTTATAAATCCATTAGTTTGTTAATAGCCCTTAAGCGTTGTTTGCCCTTTAGTGTGTTATATGTCCCTTAGTGTTTTATAGGCCCTTTGGTGTGTTATATGTCCTTTAGTGTGTTATAGGCCAGTTAGTGTGTTATAAGCCCTTTAGGGTGGTATAGGCCCTTTACTGTCTTATAAGACGTTTAGTGTATTATATGCCCTTTAGTGTGTTACAGGCCCATTAGTGTGTTATATGTCCTTTAGTGTGTTTTAGGCCCTTTAGTGTGTTATTAGCCCTTAAGGGTGGTATAGGCTATTTAGTTTGTTATATGTCCTTTAGTGTGTTAGAAGCCCTTTAGTTTATTATATGCCCTTTAGTGTTTTGTTAAGCCCTTTATTGTGTTATATGTCCTTAGTGTGTTATACGTCATTTAGTGTGTTAGTAGCCCTTCCGTGTGTTATATGTTCTTTAGTGTGTTATATGACCTTCAGGGTTTTGAAAGCCCTTTAGTGTTTTATTTGCCCTTTAGTGTATTAATGGCCCTTTAGTGTGTTATAGGCCTTTACGTTTGGAATATGTTCTGAAGTGTGTTATAGCACTTTGGTGTGGTATATGCCCTTTAGTGTGGTATATGCCCTTTAGTGTGTTATAAGCCCTTCAGTATGTTAGATTGCCTTTAGTGTGTTATAGGATCATTAGAGGGTTATATGCCCTGTAGTGTGTAATAAGCACTTTAGTGTGGTATATGTCCTGTAGTAAGTTATAAGCCCTTTAGTATGTTAGATGCATTTTAGTGTGTTACAGGCCCTTTAGTGTGACATATGCCCTGTAGTGAGTAATAAGCCATTTAGTGTGTGTATTATGCCCTTTAGTGTATTATAGGCCCTTAAGTGTATTGTATGTTCATTAGTGTGTGATAGGCCCTTTAGTGTGTTATAAGCCCTTTAGGGTGGTATAGGTCCTTTTGTGTGTTATAAGCCCTTAAGGGTGGTATAGGCCTTTTAGTGTGTTATATCTCATTTAGTGTGTTATATGCCCTTGTGTGTGTCATAAGTCCTTTAGTGTGTTATAAGCTCTTTAGTGTTTCATGCTCTTTAGTGTGGTAAATGTCCTGTAGTGTGTCAAAGCCGATTAGTTTGTTATATGACCTTAATTGTGTTATGAGCCCTATAGTGTGGTATGTGACCTTTCGTGTGTTATTTGTCCGTTAGTGTGGTATATGTCCTGTAGTCTGTTATAAGCACGTTAGTGTGTTATATGTCCGTTACTGTGGTATGTGTCCTGTTGTCTGTTATAAGTACGTTAGTGTGTTATAAGCCCTTTAGTGTGTTGTATGTCGTTTAGTGTGTTTTAAGCCCTATGGTGTATTATATACCCTTAAGTGTGTTATAAGCCCTTTAATCTGTTGTATGCCCTTAATGTGTTTTAGGCCCATTAGTGTGTTATTTGTCCTTTTGTGTTTTACAGGACCTTTAATGTGTTAAAAGCCCTTTAAAGTGGGATAGGGCCTTTAGTGCATTATATGACCTTTAGAGTGTTTAAAGCCCTTTCCTGATTTATATGCCCTTTAGTGTGTTATAAGTACTTTAGTGTGTTATAAGCCCTTTAATGTGTTATAAGCCCTATGGTGTGATGTCCTTGAGTGTGTTATAGGCCCTTTAGTGTGTCATAAGCCCTTTAGTGTGTTGTATGCCCTTTAGTGTGTCAAAAGCCCTTAAGTGTTATATGCCCTTTAGTGTGGTGTATGAACTTTAGTGTGTTATAAGCCCTTTAGTGTGTTATATGCACTTTAGTGGGTTATAAGCCCTTTAGTGTGTTACATGCCCTTCAGTGTGTTATAAGTCCTTTAGCGTGTTATAAGCCCTTTTATGTGTTGTAAGCCCTATAAGTGTGATATGCCCTTGAGTCTTTTATAAGCCCTGTAGTGTATTATATGACCTTTAGTGTGTCATTGGCCCGTTAGAGTGTTATAGGCCCTTTGGTGTGTTATAAGCCCTTTAGTATATTATATGCCCTCCAGTGTGTTATATGCCCTTTAGTGTCTATAACGCCCTTTAGTGTGATACCAGCCCTTTAGGGCATTGTATGACCATTAGTGTGTAATAGGCACTGTAGTGTGTTATATGACCATTAGTGTATTGAAAGGCTTTTAGTGTGTTATATGCTCTTTAGTGTGTCATATTCCCTTTAGTGTGTTATAAGCCCTTTAGTGTGTTGTGTGTCGTTTAGTGTGTTATAAGCCCTATGGTGTATTATATGCCCTTTAGTGTGTTATAAGCCCTTTAATCTGTTATATGTCCTTTAGTGTCTTATAAGCCCTTATTGTTACTTTGGCAACTTTCCTTAAAGAGTCACTTATTACACTTCGGTAGTGTTACTATGGCAACTTTCCGATAAGAGCCACCAATTACATTTCATTAGTGTTACGATGGCAACCTTCCTATAAGAGTCACGTTTACACTTCATTAATGTTTCTATGGCAACTTTCCTAAAAGAGTCATTAATTGCGCTTCATTAGTATTACGATGGCAACTGCCCTAAAGTATCACTAATACACTTCATTCGTGTTACTAAGCAAATTTCCTAAAAGATTCACTAATTACGCTTCAGTAGTGTTACTATGGAAACATTCCTTAAAGGGTCAAGATTGTAATGTTGGCAACTTTACTAAAAGAGTCACTTATTACATTTCATTAGTGTTACTTAGGCAACTTTCCTAAAAGAGTCACTAGTGTGACTACGGCAGCTTTCCTAAAAGAGTCACTAATTATGCTTCATTAGTGTTACTATGGCAACTGTCCTAAAAGAGTCACTTATCACGCCTCATTAGTGTTACTATGGCAAGTTTCCTGAAAAAAATCGCTAGTGCTACTATGGCAACTTTCCTAAAAGAGTCACTAATTACGCTTCATTAGTGTAACTATGGCAACTTTCCTAAATGAGTCACTAATTATGCTTCATTAGTGTTACTATGGTAACTTTTCTAAAACAGTCACTTATTACACTTCTTTAGTGTTACAATAGCAACTTTCCTAAAGGAGTCACTAATTACACTTCATTAGTGTTTCTATGGCAAAGTTCCTAAAATAGTCACCAATGAGGCTTCATTAGTGTTACTATGGCAACTTTCCTAAACGAGTCGCTAATGTTACTATGGCAACTTTCCTAAAAGAGTCGCTAATGTTACTCTGGCAACATTCCTAAAAGAGGACCTACTTATGCTTCATTACTGTTACTATGGCAAATTTTCTGAAGCAGTCACTCATTACAATGCATGATTGTTACTATGAAGACTTTCATGAAAGAGTCACTAATTTCGCTGCACTAGTGTATGTATGGCAACTTTCCAAAAGAGTCACTTATTACACTTCATGAATGTTACTATGGCAACTGTCCTAAAAGATTCACTGATTACGCTTCATTAGTGCTACTATGGCAACTTTCCTAAAAGAGTCACTAATTATCATTCATTAGTTTTACTATGGTAACTTTTCTAAAACAGTCATTGATTACACTTTATATGTGTTACTACAGCAACTTTCCTAAAAGAGTCACTAATTTCGTTTCATTTGTGTTACTATGGCAACTTTCCTAAAAGAGTCATGAGTGTTACTATGGCAACTTTCTGAAACAGTCACTTAGTACTCTTCATGATTGTTACTATGGCAGCTATCCTAAAAGACTCACTTTTTACACTTCATTACTGTTACTTTGACCTGAAAGAGTCACTAGTGTTACTAAGGCAACTTTCCTAAAAGAGTCATAAATTACACTTCAATAGTGTTAGAAAATCAGCTTTCCTAAAAGAGTCACTTATTACACATCATTAGTGTTACCATGGCAACTTTCCTAAATGGGTCTCTAGTGTTCCTATGGCAACTTTTCTGAAAGATTCACTTATTACGCTACATTAGTGTTACTATGGCAACTTTCCTTAAAGAGTCACTTATTACACTTCATTAGTGTTACTAAGGCAACTTTCCTAAAAGAGTCACTAGTGTGACTATGGCAACTTTCCTAAAAGAGGCACTAATTACGCTTCATTAGTGTTACTATGGGAACTTTCCTGAAAGAGTCATTAATTACGCTTCATAAGTGTTACAATAGCGACTTCCTAAAAGAGTCACTTATTACACTTCATTAGTGTTACTGTGGCAACTTTCCTGACGGCATCACTAATTATGCTTCCTTAGTGTTACTATGGCAATTTTCCTGAAAGAGTCACTCATTACACTTTATCAGTGTTACTAAGACAACTTTCCTAAAAGATGCAATGATGTGACTATGGCAATTTTCAAAAAGAGTCACTAATTACGCCTCATTTGTGTTACTATGGCAACTTTCCTAAAAGAGTCACTAATTATGCTCCATTTGTGTTACTATGGCAACTTTCCTAAAGGAGTCGCTAGTGTTCCTATGCCCACTCTTCTAAAAGACTCACTAATTAAGCTTCATTAGTGTTATTATGGCAACTCTCCAAAAAGAGTCACTAATTATGCTTCATTTTTTGTTTCTATGGCAACTTTCCTAAAAGAGTCACTTATTACATTTCATTAGTGTTACTTAGGCAACTTTCCTAAAAGAGTCACTAGTGTGACTACGGCAACTTTCCTAAAAGAGTCACTAATTACGCTTTATTAGTGTTATTATGGCAACTTTCCCTGAAAGAGGCACTAATCACGCTTTATTAGTGTTACTCTGGCAACTGTCCTAAAAGAGTCACATTTTGATTTTTATTAACTATTAACCAGACTACATCACTGGATAGATAGATAGATAGATAGATAGATTGATAGATAGACAGATAGATAGATAGATAGATAATTGAATGAAAAAAAAATGAACAGAGAAAGATAGATAGATGAATGAAAAAATGAAAAATTATTAATATAGATAGAAAGATGAGTGAAAAAACAAACAAAGTGATTAATATAGGTGATCCTGAACGACGGACAACTTTTCTAAAATAATCAATTTTTTAAAATAATCAATTATTACACTTCATTAGTGTTACTATGGTAACTTTCCTAAAAGGGTCACTAATTTCGTTTCATTTGTGTTTAAATGGTAACTTTCCAAAAGAATCATTAATAACGCATCATTACAGGACAGGATGCTCCACCCGAAGTGTGTGACGGAGAGGTATCGCAGGTCCTTCCTTCCTGCAGCTGTCAGACTTTATAACAAAAACCTCTCCAGTGTGCAATAAACCACATTTATATTTATATGTGACACCTAAAATGTTTCACTGCAAAATACCAAACATGTACATAGACACCATATTTATATTATAATATCTCAAATCTCATCCTGTAAAATATCAACATGTACATAACCATCTGCCAAACAACAAACATGTACATCAGGACTGTAAATATGCCACTGACTGTATAGTATATACTTTTTTACACTTTTTTAAAAAAACATTTATTTCTATTTTTTCATTACTCTATTTGATTTGTAATTACCTTATCTTTCAGTACTTCTCCTGTATCCTGCAGCTGCTGTATATTTTGGAATTTCCCCCTGTGGGACTTATAAAGGATATCTTATCTTATCTTATCTTATCTTATTAGTGTTAATATGGCAACTTTCCTAAAACAGTCAATTAATACACTTTATGATTGTTTCTATGCCAACTTTTCTAAAAGAGTCAATTATTACACTTCATTAATGTTACTATGGCAACTTTCCTAAAAGAGTCACTAATTACGTTTCATTAGTGTTACTATGGCAACTTTCCTAAAAGAGTCAATTATTACACTTCATGAGTGTTACTATGAAAACTTTCCTGAAATAGTCACTATTTACGCTTCATTAGTGTTACTAGGGCAACTCTCCTAAAAGAGTCACTATTGTTACTATGGCAACTTTCCTATAAGAGTCACTTATTACACTTTATTAGTGTTACTATGGCAACGTTCCTAATATAATCACTTATTACACTACTTTTTGTGTTACTATGGCAACTTTCCTAAAAGAGTCACTAATTACGTTTCATTAGTGTTACTATGGCAACTTTCCTAAAAGAGTCAATTATTACACTTCATGAGTGTTACTATGAAAACTTTCCTGAAATAGTCACTATTTACGCTTCATTAGTGTTACTAGGGCAACTCTCCTAAAAGAGTCACTATTGTTACTATGGCAACTTTCCTATAAGAGTCACTTATTACACTTTATTAGTGTTACTATGGCAACGTTCCTAATATAATCACTTATTACACTACTTTAGTGTTACTATGGCAACTTTCCTAAAAGAGTCACTTACTTCACTTCATTAGTGTTACTATGGGAACTTCCCTAAAGAATTACCAATTACACTTAATTGGTGTTAATATGGCAACTTTCCTAAAAGAGTCACTAGTGTGACTATGGCAACTTTCCTCAAAGAGACAATAATTATACTTCATTAGTGATACGATGGCAACTTTCCTAAAAGAGTCAATATTGTTGCTATGGCAACTTTCCTATAAGAGTCATTTATTACATTTCAATAGTGTTACTATGGCTGTTGGGATCCATGTGTTCCTAAAAGAACATGTCCCTGCAGAAGTTGGCTGACCATCTCACCCCCTCCCCAGGCTTCACATGTAGTTGTGAACCCTGTGATAAGGACTATAAGACACTGCTCTGCTATGAAGGGGACAGAGCTCCCCTCTCTCAGCTCTTTCTCAGCCTGTAGACGGAGACAAAGAACCTCTCCAGTCTCTTCTCAGGAATACAACTCAAGACTTCTTCCACAGTCCTGCTCAATGCAGACTGTAGCACCGCAATCCTCCTAAGAACAGCGACACGAGAGCCTGCTTAAAGAACATGAGTTCCCAGTCGAAACAACAAGAAACAGCACAACAGAGTTAGCATCAAGCTGCTAATTCCAGGGACAAAGTAGCAACCAGTGATCTTCAGAGCCAGAAGCTGGAGGGCCAGACCAGCCTGGAACCCACTAGGAAACCACCAAACTTGCAGATCTGGGGTTCTAATTTCCTGGAGCAACTCAGGGAGGCACAGCCCGGCGCACCCCGCAACAATTTCGTGCCAAAAAACCCAGCAGAAGGTGCTCGCCAGCTCCAACCTGGTCTATTCCCGGCGCAGGCAAGGCACACCCCAGGCAGTGGTAATTTGGCTGACAGGCGCACAGTGCGCACACGTCACCAAAACCTCACAGGCAGGTGTCCACAGTGTCAGGCACATTTCAATGCAATAAACAATCACAGCAACCACTATTTAATGTAACCGTCTGAACCAGCATATACATTTGTATCTATATTAATTGTCCCGTCACATCTGATGTCAGATCAAAGACGTTTGTCATAACTAACGATTTCACATCTCTCAAGCCAACCACAAACAGCCACATCATCCGATACAGAGTATCCGGCTTCTCTCATCTCATGAAATTCAAAAGAAAAGAAAAAAGAGAGAGATGCTCCCTGAATAAATGTAAGTCACTCAGTGTCTTCAGGATTTACCTGTGATTGCCCATATTTCTCTCTTTTAATCTTTATTCGTAACGTGATCTAAAAAGATGGAGTACATTATTGCAAGGAGGATGAAGAGGAGATATATTTTCACCTAAGGCGCTGCTATTTGGCAATGAAAGACCAGGAATGCAGGTGGATCACAAGCATGATGAATGGATTAGCCTGCTGCTGTGTTTAAATGTAATTATCACTTCATTTTGTACTCCTATTATGACACAGGAACAGATTACATCTGTCCCGCGAGGTGGTCCACACGGTGACGTGCATCGAGGCTCCGATGTGAGGCCCGGTGGCCCCTGCGCTCTTCCAGTTGCTGTAAAAGTGACAGTGGCTCTGACCATCTTCGCCACCGAGGTGAAATTGTCACTGCGCCTCACCCGCGGCACATTTAAAGGCGAGGAGAGGCGTTCATTTGATTGGTGAAGGTTACACTCGGCTGTGTTAAACCCACTCACGCCTACTATCCTCCCTCTCTGCCATTTGCGCCGGTGGGAGAGACGGAGGCGTGGGTGCATCTCCCTGCGCCAGACTGCGCCGTAAACGAAACTTGCAAAATGCCCTGGACACACCCCGTTGGCGTGGCGCAGGGCAGGTGCGCCCCGCCTGCACCTGGTCTACGAAATTAGAGCTCCTGGACTTTGCAGAGCATCACCAGAAAGGACACCTCTTTATACATTGACCTGGTAACCTGACTGGGCCTTACATAGTTTAGCATAGCACGGCTAAGCACAGGACTTTTCGATTTTCCACAATCGCAGCATTGTTTTATTGAAGATGTTCTTTAAGCTTTAAGCTATGGCTAACTGCTGCTAACTATATTTTAATATCACCACTTCATGTAGAGACATCAACCTTACACAAAGAGACCACTTTCCTCCACCACTCCCCATGTGGTCCTGGTTGTAAATGCTTTGAGCCATGCAGTCTTAAGACATCCTTTAGAGGCAGCCATCTTGCCTTTGTTTCACACACACACACACACACACACACACACACACACACACACTTGTACATATGACTTTCTTAGGTCAGATATTGTATGTTTTCATGTTTGTTAATAAATGATTTTGAACACAAAGTCAGTTGCTGGTCTGTTATTCTTGCATAAGAATAATTCTTGCCAACCTCTTCTCTGAAGAACTCCAAATCCTTAAACTTTGACTGACAATTGATTGGGTAACTTTAGTTATTTTTATTAACTTAATTATGAATCATGGTTCCAAATTCATAGTCAGTGACCTTTATGAGACTGACTCAATAAACTGACTATCATTTTCCTTTATGGGTGGTGCCTCGAGGTAGATTTAATGTAAATTATATCCCATTACTTAATGTAAATTATTATCAATTATTTCTAATACTCAATATTATTAAGTGACACAGTGAATAGCTGTCAACTGATCATAAACGCACAAGACAACTTTCAATTACACTTCATTAGTGTTACTATGGCAACTTTCCTCGAGAATCACCAATTACACTTCATTAGTGTTACTATGGCAACTTTCCTAAAAGAGTCACTTACTACACTTCCTTAGTGTTACTATGGCAATGTTCCTAAAAGATTCAATAGTGTTACTATGGCAGCTTTCCTAAAAGAGTCCCTTATAACACTTCATGAATGTTACAATGGCAACTTTCCTAAAAGAGTCACTTATTACACTTAATTAGTGTTACAATGGCAACTTTCCTAAAAGAGTCACTTATCACACTTCATTAGTGTTACTATGGCAACTTTCCTAAAGAGGTCACTAGTGTTACTATGGCAACGTTCCTAAAAGATTAAATAGTGTTACTATGGCAGCTTTCCTAAAAGAGTCCCTCATTACACTTCATGAATGTTTATATGGCAACTGTCCTATAAGAGTCACATTAGTGTTACTACTGTAACTTTGCTAAAAGAATCACTTATTAAACTTCATGATTGTTACGATTGCAACTTTCCTAAAGGGTCAAAAATAAAACTTCATAAGTGTTACAATGGCATCTTTCCTAAAAGGGTGACTAGTCTTACTATGGCAACTTTCCTATAAGGGTCTCTAAATACACTTCATTTGTGTTACTATGGCATCTTTTCTAAATAATCAGCAATTACACTTCATTAGTGTTACGACTGCAACTTTGCTAAAAGAACCACTTATTAAACTTCATGATTGTTACTATTGCAACTTTCCTAAAAGAATGAAAAATAAAACTTCATTAGTGTTACTATGGTAACTCTCCTAAAAGGGTGACTAGTGTTACTATGGCAACTTTCCTATAAGGCTACTTATTACACGTCATTAGTGTTTCTATGGCAACTTTCCTAAAAGGGTCAGTAATAAGACTTTATTGGTGTTACTATGGCAACTTTCCTATAAGAGTCACATGAAACACTTCAATAGTGTTACTATGGCAACTTTCCTAATAGAGTCTCTAGTGTTACTCTGGCAACTTTCCTATCAGAGTCACTCACTACACTTCATTAGTGTTACTATGGCAACTTTCCTAAAAGAGTCACCAGTTACACTTCATTATTGTTACTATGGCAACTTTCCCCAAGAAGCACCAGTTAAAACTTTATTATAGTTAATATGGCAACTTTCCTAAAAGAGTCACTTATTACACTTCATGAATGTTACTATGAAAACTTTCAAATAACAGTCACTTAATACACTTCATTAGTGTTACTATGGCAACATTGCTAAAAAAGTCAATAATTAAACATCATTGGTGTTACTATGGCAAGGTTCCTAAAAGAGTCAATAGTGTTACTATGGCAACTTTGCTTAAAGAGTCAATAATTACACTTTATTAGTGTTAATATGGCAACCTTCGAAAAGAGTCTCGAATTACACTTCATTAGTGTTCCTATGGCAACTTTCCTTTAGAATCACCAATTACTTTTCATTAGTGTTACGATGGCAACTTTCCTTAAAGTGTCACTTATTACACTGCATTAGTGTTACTATGGCAACATTCCTAAAGGAGTCACTAATTACACTTCATTATTGTTACTATTTCAACTTTCCTAAAAGGGTCACTAGTGTCGCTATGGCAGCTTTCTTATTAGAGCCAATTATTATATTTCATTAGTGTTACCATGGCAACTTTCCTAAAGCATCAACAATTACACTTCATTAGTATTTCTATTGCCACTTTCCTATAAGAGTCACCTATTACATTTCATTATTGTTACTATGGCAACTTTCCTAAAAGAGTCACTCATTACACTCCATTAGTGTTACTATTTAAACTTTCCTAAAAGGGTCACTAGTGTAACTATGGCAACTTTCTTATAAGAGTCACTTATTACACTTCGTCAATGTTACCATCACTGTAAACAAAAAAAAAACTGTAAAAAAACGGTAAAAGCACTGGCAGCAAAGTTTCCAAACGGATACCGTAAAATTACAGTCTAACACCGTAACACAAAACTAAGTAAAATAACTGTAAAAATACAGGACTAGATTTTACAGTCAAAATTAATTAAAATACAATGTTTCATAGTAAATAAATGCCATTTAATGGTAAAATAACATATATATTCAGTCAAAACACATTGAAATCAGATTCTTTTCAAGTTAAGCTCTGTAATTTAATGGTATAAATTATTTATTTTAGGAAGCAGTCAAATCTATCTACAGTAATTTCATGTTAAAATACAATTTTTCCATGTACAATAACAAAGTTATAATATATAAAAACAAACTCTGATCACAAAACTAAAGATAAATCTCTGCAAATTTACAGCATTAATTTGCAATTTTTAGAGAATTAGTAGGTTAAAAAACAACCACTGGACACTGGAAAAACAAGCCAATTACATTATAAATACATCAGAAATAGCTACATTCAAGGCCAGACTCTGTAAATTAAGAATATTTAGTAGTTTTTTCCCATGGAATAGGCTGTAATTTCACTGTATAAATGATTTATTTTAGGAAAACAGCTAAATCTGTTTACAGTAATTTCACTTGAAAATACTTTTTTTTACATGTACAATGACTGAGAAATAATGTATAAAAATGCTATATATACATTAAGTCAATGAAATCTCTGCCCATTTACAGTATTAATCTGCAATTTTAAAGAATTATGAGATTTTAAAATGTTCATTACACAATGGAAAAAAGCAGAGTACATTAAATATACATCAAAAGTAGCTTTTTTTAAGGCCAATCCTTGTAAATGAACGGTATTAATTTTGTGAAACAGTTTTGTCTATACTGATTTGCTGTGTAATTGTGGTTTCCCCAAGTAAAAATACAATGACATAATGTATAGAGAAAATATATACCTTTAATCAAAAAGGAAAGTCTGCACATTTACAGTATTAGTTACTTTAAAGAACTGGATGAAGGAGCACTGTACATCAAAATACAAACAAAACAGGTATATTTAAATATCTGTAAATTTAAGATATTAAACAGTCATTTTAGTAAACTGAACAAATATTGTTAAAAATGATCATTTGACCGAAAAACAAGGATAGTACTTTATTACACTTTGAAACAACTAAGAAAAAGGAATATTTCAATATTTCTAACCCTTGGCCCAAACAACATGTTTTCAGTCACGATCCCTAATAGTGGAAACCAGATAGTTCCCTGCTCTGACTGTCCGGAAACACTGGAAAGCCCTCTTCTATTCTGCATCAACATCAACATAAGAAACAATCTAAGAATCTTTTTCAAAACATTACATACCAGGATAATCATACTGTAATCAGTCTGTTATCTTGAAAAGCATTGTTTGAAAAAAACAAATATAAATAAATAAATAAATAAAACTATGGAGATCAAAGAAAAATTGCAAATATGAGAATTGTTTCATTTTTGAACACCATGGAGTAAATGATATGATTTACATGATATGGTACATAAACATAAATGTTTCTGGTGTTGGATAGATGGTCCATAGTTATTAACAGAAAAGAACTGCAGATTTTGCTCTTTTCACCGGTCATTTTGACAATAAGTTAACACTGCACCAATTGTATCCCTTAAAGTGATATTGATAACTGTTGTGTTGTACTGTACATAATGTCCAAAATATTGAGCAGCTTCTTCAGCAGTTGCTCCTGTGCTTTACAACTAAGATACATTGACTAGACCCACATATACATTAAAGTCCATGTAAGGCAAAAATAAATTTGTGTTTTAAGTTTATCATACCACAGAAACATGTGTCATTGACCACTGAGCCAAATTTGAAAGAAGAAAATTTTTTTAAGTATATAAAATTAAGTCTCAAAATCAAGCAAAAACAAACACTTCTCTTTGCTGTGAAACGCTGGGGGCGTGTCAGTTAGAGGCGCTGGAACCACAACCACATGCGAGAGGGGAGGGGAGCCGCCTCCGTCTACTGTACAAGGACGTAACCTACAGTAACAATGGAAGCTAGCATTGTAATGTAAAACCCTCTTTATATCAGCTGGAAAGGGCATTGTTAGTGAGCTGACATCACTAGCAGACTTTTTGTAGACTTGTGTTACTCACAGAACAGAATGGTCCTTAAAACCCCAGTCTACATGTATTTCCTTGTCATAGCTATATTGGTGGCACATAAAAAATACCTGTGGGTTAATCATTGCACTCTCATATGGACTCCGCTCAGGGAATGAAGACAAATCATGTCATGATTACATGCAATAACATTTGCTAACACTACATGAGCATGGCAGGATGCTCAATGTGAAATCACAGCAAAAAGCATTTAATTGCCAGAATTCACAATATTTAAAATATAAGCACAAACTTCCACTCTCTGGCGGGCACATAATGCGAGTGGCGGAGATGGCAACACCTGCTGTCGGTGGGATGGAGAAGTCGGCGGTTGGTACATCATGCTGGTGGCCGGGATGGCGGCACACTGTCGGCAGGATGAACTCTCCACAGTAGCTTCTCTGGACAAAATTGATCCACCGTTTCCTTACTTCGTCATCAGTAAGAAACTTAAATAAGCCAACGGAGATGTTAACCCTGCATGCTGTGGCATCCAGGAAAGATGCACGAGCGACGTGGAGGAGACATGACTGGTTAGCTGACTGGTTGACTGGTTAGCTAGCTGCAAACTATCATAACAGATGCTATCCGAGACTGGGAGTGGGAAAACCACCGAAGCTAATGTGCTGAATGTATTTATACCACTGAAGCAGCAGGGGCGGGGTTATACTACTGGTGGCTCCGTTATGTAATGCGGCCATGATTTCTGACCCCCCCCATTAAATCCTGAACAGAAATTTTGAATAACAGCTTGTGAAGCCTAGCTCCACAATTAAATTCTGAATGGTTGAATGGCTTTCACATGTTTTAAGGAAATACATTTATGATCTATTTAATGTATTCAGAAGAAAATGGCTGAATTTTTGCTTTACACGGACTTTAATTGTTAAAAGTATACCACTGCAAACTATTTTCATCTATGAGTAGCACCATAAGAACTACCTATAATGACAGAAACCATCTTTAAAATAAATAAGTTTTGTGTACTATGAATTTTTCTTAGTTTGGCCCAAGTTTAACCAGACAACATGGAGAGGGTGGGCTTTAAGTCCCATACTACAGCGAGACGACAGGGGGTGATTGAGATGTTTTGATTTCACTTGACATCCCATTTCCTAAACCAAATCTAAACAGAGCTAAATGTCTGGTGGGTAAAGCTGTGTGGAAGACCATAATCAACTGAACGTAAAGAAGACAAAAGTGGATGTCTACATTTGTTATAAGGGAAGTAAACATTGTGTATGTATGGATTATGTTTTCAATAGAGTGAAAAAGCAATGTATCCCCATGGGGAAATTAAAATCTGACATGAATTTTGTAGCATGAGAATCTACTCATTGCCTGTTATGTGCTATGAGAGTAATTTGAGGTAATTTAAGCACAGGAACAGCTTATGAAGACAATTACCAACATTTGGACTAAAATCATGGCCATTAAACTTTGTAACTATTTCCTGCAAATGAAACAAATATAGAAATTATGTCAGGTTACATTCAATGTGGGCAATACATACTATGTGTGAGAAACTGTTTTCAGATCATTTCAAACTGTCTGTTCACTTGCTGCTTGGGCCTCCTTAAATAACTCTGATTGTCCATCTATGGAGAAAACAGGCAGTGGTTAAACAATCCGTGTAAACCTTTTGGCATTTTACAGACAAACATTCATGAGAAACTGAAATTATCATTTCTACTTTGAGTTGCTTTTTTCTTGTCAGACATTACCAGAGTATATGCAGGAATCCTGAAGTTCGAAACCTTAAGACTTTTTAAAAGACCAACTCAAAATACTTTAAGACCTCATTGCCACTCCGAGCTGTAATCAGCAACATATATTTGACTTTGTTTGTGGCCCTTGCCCAGATCTGTGCCTAGACACAACCCTGTTCATGAGCTCTGTTGAAGAACTCAGTTGAGACTCCAGTGACAGTTTTTCAAAATTAAGTTATTTGCAGAGCAGTGTCACATTTCATGAGTTGAGCACAATTCTACCTTCTTGATTTTGGTCCGTAAACATGCGCAAATATAGACTTTGTGTTTCATACAATATAATGTATCTGCCTCTTATGTATGTTTGGTCATTTCTGGCATGCTATAATGTCAGTTTTGTTTGTGTGTGTATTTTGGGGAGACTGTTTCATTGTTTGGTTTTATCTTGAACAATTACAACAACAAATCACCATAAGATTGAAAATAACTAAAGCACAACACAAATAAACAGTCTCATCCAGAAAAAACAACAACAACAAAATAACATGCTTGAGAGGGAACAGGAGGAAGCAAAAAGCTTATTTAGTCCTGCACCTTCCTCACAAAATCATATCATATGCAATAAAAAAAACAATATTGTCATTCAATAGCCTCAGTTTATTGCTGACTGTTGGCATGCAAGATCATATCCACTTATATAAAAAAATGAAACAAGTAATTTATAATAGCCAAACCTGCATTTTTAGCAGTTACTGTTATTTATTAAGACTTACTCATTTGTATGCATTTTACCATTGCTTTATGTACTTTCAGATGACAAGAATAAATGCGAGAAGTATGATGTTACAACAACTGCAGAACTGAGTGGCTCAGAAGAGGAGTTACCAAAAATATATATACATTATCCTGATTACCAAATGGGTATGTTGTGCATTTTTACTGCTCTGATCATTCGTAACATTTTCCATGTTGTAGAATACTGAAACATTTGTAATTGTCTATCAAAGATTTATTGACTTTTTCCTTTTTTTAGATGAACAATCTGTCAATGAAGACAGTCAAAAAGAATCTACTCCAGGTCTTATGATAAAGAGTACGGGTATGTAATAAATGACATTTTTTGGTTTTCACATTTATTTTCATACCTCTATCACAGCAATGTGGTTGGAGTAGGGTTTTCTCACCTTTTTTGTCAATTCAATCTGAGACAGTCAACACAGGTATGTCTAATTGTTAGAAAGATGACCACTGTCTTACAGAATGCATATTACCAATTTTAGGTGAAGAGGCCACCAAGAAGTCTCGAAAATGTATTCCTTGTGAAGGTATGTCTTAATTTACAGGAACCAATGCACTGAAGGCGATGTCTACATGGCCCCAAGGCCTACATCACATTTTTCACACATAACATTGTATTTCTAGAGTAAACCAACAAAATGATCTCCTTGTGCACAGCCAGTGTGATCATCAGGTGCAGGTTGGTAGCAGGAACATTTAAAGAAAAACAGTGAAATAGACCACCGCATGCTGAAAAACTTTACAGAATCTTTGTGAGCAAGCAACATGTTTTGCCTGTAGCTCCCTCTGATTGTTGCTCACTCAGATCACAGATTCATGAAAGTTTTTCAGTGTGCGGAGGTCAAACTAGCGGTTTTGCTTTCATTGTATTTTCAGAGTTTTGGTGCTTTTTGTTTTTGAACAGTGGTTCATTTTGGGGTATGCCACACCTAAAGGGGGCAGTGACACCTTGGTGGTGGGTCATGTCACACAATCAGGTCATATGAAGACACGGTTGGGCTCAGTATGTTTGAATCATAGGAGAGATGTAATGGTTCTTACTGCAAACTCACAACTAAGTCACACTTTTCAGTAAATTTTGCACAACTACTAATACAATAAAAAGAAGCCACATCCTGCAAATACAAGTAATGAGAATCAAGCTAAGGAAAGAATAACAGGGTTAGGGTTAGGGTTAGGATTTGTAGGCATAGCAGCATTTAAATCACCACCGTGGCTATCTGGCCAATTAGTCACTGCAGTTTTGAAAGTACTTTTTTTATGACTGTCGCCTATTTATTACAGATGACTTTGTTCTTCCAACTCCTCCCAAAATGATCCATGCACAGTCTGGTAAATATTGCAAAACTTCCAACACAAAGAAAAGACGCAGCATCCTGCATCCTGCCAGTACAAGCAATGACAATCAAGCCAAGAAAAGAATAACAAAAGGTATGCACATCCAGAACTCATCATTGTAGCATCTTAACCACCACGTGTTTATGTCAGTATCGGGCCAATTAGTACTTTTTTTATGACTGTCACCTATTTATTACGGATGACTTTGTTCTTCCAGCTCCTCCCAAAATGACAGATGCACAGTTTGGTAGGTGGTTGTGTGAAACCAGTTTTGTTTTTGACTGGGTATCAAATATTTTAAAGTTTAGTATGCTATCCCAGAACTGAAAGGTTGCAACTTGTATTGAATGCCACAAAATATAAATTTTAATTGTCTTTTATGTTAATGTCAACTGTTAATGTTGCTTATGTTGACTAACCAAATACGTGTAAAGTAATTTTGAATTATTAATTATTGACATATTAACCCTTCCCAGTGTCTAAACCCTCTAAAAACAGAGAAAGAACCCTGATGGACACCCCCTCAAGCCCTCAATCTCGATCCTTGGCACACTGGTAGCAGAAGTCGCTTTGACTCTCCTTCTAATGGTCGAAGGTATTTAATTGAAATATGATTAACAGTGCAATTGACACGGAGACAGGAAGGACCCAAATGCGAAACAGTACTCAGTTTTCAAGAAGCGTTTTATTTTACGAACACAGGAGTTGCAAGTCAGGAGCGGGGATTGAACCCGCGGTCTCTGGATCAGGAGTCGGTGACGCTGTCCTCTCAGCCACACTGCAGCCACTCACACTTTACAGCCGCACAGAGTCTTTAAGGAGGAGCGTGCTCGGACTCACTGCTCTCTTGAACCAGGAAGTGACGAGGATAGTTGAGGACCAGACGATCACCACAGACCAGTATTCTCAGGCAGGTACTTGGCGTTGCAAACGGGAAACAGGAACGGGTTTCAGAGATCAGAGGACCACCACGGATCAGGACTCACAGGCAAGCTCGGCGTCAGGAACAGAAGGCGAGGTCGACAACCAGGGATCAGACGAGCGGGTAAGTTCAGGACAGAAACAGGTCGATACCTTGTAATCTAGCTGAGGATCAGGCGATGCAGGCAGAAACAGGAACGGAACGGGTCGGCAACAGGTGATCAATCTGGATAGCAGGTCTGGTGTTCTTTGCATGAGAGCGAAGAGACGTTCTGACACTGAATGAGTGTGGAGCCGGGGTTTAAGTAGGCGGACTGATTGCAGGTGATGAGGTGCAGGTGTGAGCAGGCACGCAGGTGACCGGAGTTGAGCTGATTACGTGAGCGCTGGAGTGAGGCAGGCTGAGACTGAGACTGATGCTGTGACAGAACCCCCCCCTCAAGGGACGGCTCCCGACGTCCCAACATCATCGACGGGCAGGGTGGGAGGGGAGAGGAACCTCAGTACTCCTCAGAGGCCGAATCATCGCGGATGTCAGGTACTGGAACAGGAGCCTCCTCTTCAGCATCCGACTCCTCCTCAGACGTGGGGGAGTTAGCGGGATCGGTGACAGACGATAGTTGAGAGGGGCGTCCCCGCCTACCCAGGGACGGCTGCTCAGGGTGTCTCTCGTGGAACTCTTTGATCATGTTCTTGTCCTGGATGTTCCGACAAGGTACCCATGATCTTTCCTCAGGACCATAACCCTCCCAGTCCACCAGGTACTGCAGCCCTCTCCCTCGCCGCCGGGAACGGAGCAGACGGCGGATGGTGTAAGCGGGACCTCCATCGATGAGCCGTGGAGGAGGAGGAGGAGCTACATCCGGCGACAGATGACTCTCGTGGACAGGCTTGATCTTTGAGACGTGGAATGTGGGATGGACTCTCATGGAGCGAGGAAGCGCCAACCTCACGGCCGTCGGACTGATGATTTTCTGGATGGGAAAAGGACCCACAAACTTAGGGGCAAGTTTTCTGCTCTCTACACGAAGAGGTAGGTCTTTTGAAGATAACCAAACTTTTTGACCCACCTGATATGTAGGAGCGGGGGTCCGGCGACGGTTGGCGGAGGTGGTGTAGCGCTCCACAGACCTCAGGAGGGTAGCTCTGGCACGGGCCCAGGTTCGACGGCAACGGCGGGCGAAGGAGAGGGCAGAAGGGCAGGAGACCTCTTTGTCCAGGGCAGGAAACAGCGGAGGTTGGTAACCGTACACACACTGGAACGGGGATAGACCGGTGGACGAGCAGACCAGGGAGTTATGGGCGTACTCCACCCATAACAACTGCTGAGACCAAGAGGAGGGATTCTGGGAAACCATGCAACGAAGGGCCGTCTCCATCTCCTGATTCATCCGTTCTGACTGACCATTGGACTGGGGGTGAAACCCGGAGGATAAGCTGGCGGTGGCCCCCAGAAGGCTGCAAAACTCCTTCCAGAAGATGGGTGAAAACTGGGGCCCTCGGTCTGAAACCACGTCCACTGGAAGACCATGCAGACGGAAGACGTGGTTTAAGGTCAGCTGAGCAGTTTCTTTGGCCGATGGTAACTTGGCCAGAGGGATGAAGTGGGCCATCTTTGAGAACCTATCGACAATGGTGAGGATGGTTGTATGACCGTTTGAGGGAGGAAGTCCGGTGACAAAGTCCAAGGAGATATGGGACCAGGGCCGATGAGGGATAGGTAAAGGATGGAGGAGTCCGGCGGGAGCATGATGAGAAGGCTTGTGCTGGTTGCAGACGATACAGGCCCTAACAAAGTCTCTAGTGTCTTCCTCCAAGGTTGGCCACCAAAACCTCTGAAGCAGGACCTCCTGTGTGCGGCGAGAACCCGGATGGCAGGACAGGTTGGAGGCATGGGCCCACTGAAGTACCTCCGACCGAAGAACCTCAGGAACGAAGAGGCAACGGGGTGGACAGCAGCTGGGACCAGGCAGATCCGATGTGGCGGCTTTAACTCGTTCCTCGATGTCCCAGGTGAGAGTGGCGATGACACAAGGAGGAGAGAGGATGGTAGCTGGTTCCTCCAAACTGTCGTCATCGCGGAGGAACTGGCGGGACAGGGCGTCAGGCTTAGTGTTGCGGGACCCAGGGCGGTAGGACAGAGAGAAGTTGAATCTTGTGAAGAACAGAGACCAGCGGGCTTGACGTGAGTTCAGTCTTCTTGCAGTTCTGATGTACTCCAGGTTTTTATGATCAGTCCAAACCAAGAACGGGTCTTTGGTCCCCTCAAGCCAGTGGCGCCACTCCTCCAAGGCTAGTTTCACGGCCAGAAGCTCTCGATTGCCGATGTCATAATTCCTTTCCGCAGGGGTCAGGCGACGGGAAAAGAAGGCACAGGGATGGAGCTTGTGATCTGAGGGAGACCGCTGTGAAAGGACTCCCCCAACTCCCACATCAGAGGCGTCCACTTCTACGATGAACTGGAGTTCAGGGTCAGGCATCTGAAGGATGGGGGCAGACGTGAACCTCTCCTTCAGCGTCTGAAAGGCAGTGTCGGTGACAGGTGACCAGTGGAAGACCTTCTTAGAGCTGGTAAGGGCAGTGAGCGGAGCAGCTACAGTGCTGTAGTTTCTGACGAAGCGTCTGTAGAAGTTTGCAAAACCCAGGAACCGTTGAAGCTGTTTGCGGGATTCAGGAACAGGCCAGGAGGTGACTGCTGAGATTTTTGCAGGATCCATCTGGATATGACCGTTGGAGACGATGTAACCCAGGAAGGAGACAGACGGGACGTGGAACTCACATTTTTCGGCCTTCACGAAAAGGGAGTTCTCCAAGAGTCTCTGGAGGACGGACTGAACGTGGTGGATGTGCTCGCTGTGGTTCCTGGAGAAGATGAGGATGTCGTCCAGATAGACAAAGACGTACTGGTTGAGCATGTCCCTGAGTACGTCGTTCACCAGCGCCTGGAAGACAGCAGGGGCGTTGGTGAGCCCGAATGGCATGACGAGATACTCATAGTGTCCGATGGGAGTGTTGAATGCCGTCTTCCATTCGTCTCCCTCCCGGATGCGGACCAGATGATAGGCGTTGCGTAGGTCCAGCTTGGTAAAGATTGTTGCTCCTTGTAACAACTCAAACGCGGAGGAGATCAATGGCAGGGGATAACGGTTCTTGACAGTGATCTCATTAAGTCCTCGATAGTCAATGCAGGGTCTCAGAGACTTATCTTTCTTCTCCACGAAGAAGAATCCCGCTCCAGCAGGTGATGAGGAGGGACGGATGAGACCAGCAGCCAAGGAGTTGTTAATGTAATCCTCCATTGCCTTTCTCTCGGGAGCTGACAGGGAGTACAGTCGACCTTTGGGAGGTGTAGTGCCTGGAAGAAGGTCTATTGCACAGTCGTAAGGGCGATGAGGTGGTAGAGAAGTGGCCTTGGCTTTGCTGAAGACAGGACTGAAGTCAAGGTACTCTGGAGACACATTGGAGACTTCTGGCGGAGATACGGTGCATACAGGCTGGAGTGGGGGCATGGCGTCTTTTAGGCAGGTAAGATGACAAGCGGTTCCCCAACCGCGGATGGTACTAGTGGACCAGTCTATTTGGGGATTATGACGGCGAAGCCATGGAAAGCCAAGGACCAGGGGTAAATCAGGATAGTCGAGGATGTGGAACTAGATGCTCTCCCTGTGGTTGCCGGACAGGAGCATGGAGACTGGTGTGGTCTGGTGAGTGATAACTCCCATCTCGTGACCGTCCAACGCTTTGGCAGGGATGGGACGATCAAGCAGAACTTGCCTCAGACCCAGTTGTTCAGCTACATCCTTGCTAATGAGACAGGAATCGGCACCAGAGTCTATAAGCGTGGCCAGGGTGTGATGGCCACCAGGCAGGAGCAGACGGGCTTGGAGCAGAGGACGAAGAGTGTGAGAGGACTGAACAGAAGAGCTCACCCGTATCCCCTCCACTACGGATGAGCTCGCTCTTTTACTGGGCAAGCAGCAACGAAATGTCCTTGTCCACCACAGTACAAACACAGCTGAGCTGACAAACGGCGCCTTCGTTCCGCAGGAGTAAGGGAGGTGCGCCCCAACTGCATGGGCTCAGGCTCGACGGGATCTGGTGATGAACGTTGCCCTGCGGTATCCCCCTGGAGTGTCTTTTGCACCATCAGACGACTGGAACCCTGACGATGATCTCTTCTCCGCGCCTGGACTCTGAGATCAATCCTTATGGCCAGGTCGATGATCTCGTCCAGGGAAGGTGGGACCTCATGAGA
Source organism: Cetoscarus ocellatus (assembly GCA_037902135.1). Classification (NCBI taxonomy): domain Eukaryota; kingdom Metazoa; phylum Chordata; class Actinopteri; order Labriformes; family Labridae; genus Cetoscarus; species Cetoscarus ocellatus. The sequence goes on along the minus strand of JBAMNC010001915.1, from coordinate 72,090 downwards.
GACTAGTTCGTCCTTGATGTAATCGGCTAGTCCATGCATGAAGGCGTCGATTTGAGCTGCAGGGTTCCATCCACTTTGACTAGCTCTGGTGCGGAAGTCAATGGAGAAGTCTGCCACAGATCGTTGTCTTTGTCTCAGATCTAGGAGCCCCGCCGCTACTCCAGATCTAGCAGGGCAGTGTCCAAAAACCTTGCGTAACTCAGCCACAAAAGCAAGGAAGCTCTGACAGGCAGGTGATTGATGGTCCCACTCCGCTGTTGCCCAAAGTCGTGCCCGACCAGTCAGTTGATTAATGGTGAATGCTACTTTTGCTAGCTCAGAAGTGAACGAGCGGGGCTGGAGGGCAAAGAACAGGATACAGTTCGTGATGAATGGTGAGCAGTTCTCTGGGTTCCCATCGTAGCGTTCTGGCGCCCCCACACGGGGCTCAGGAGAATCGGAGACCAGGGCAGGAGTTGGAGAAACAGCAGCAGGAGTGGAGGAAGCAGGTGGAGAAACAACTGAAGCTGGTTGTTGTAGCTGGGCGGCTAATGCAGTCACAGTCTGAGTCAACGCGTCCACAGCATGTTGGAGATGGTTAGCCAATGCAGTTATCAAATTCTCATGGTTAGCCAGCACCCCTTCTATTCTCTCCAATCTGTCCAGTGGGGAGGGCTTACTGCTCGCTGGGTCCATTTTTCTGGTCAGAACGTACTGACACGGAGACAGGAAGGACCCAAATGCGAAACAGTACTCAGTTTTCAAGAAGCGTTTTATTTTACGAACACAGGAGTTGCAAGTCAGGAGCGGGGATCGAACCCGCGGTCTCTGGATCAGGAGTCGGTGACGCTGTCCTCTCAGCCACGCTGCAGCCACTCACACTTTACAGCCGCACAGAGTCTTTAAGGAGGAGCGTGCTCGGACTCACTGCTCTCTTGAACCAGGAAGTGACGAGGATAGTTGAGGACCAGACGATCACCACAGACCAGTATTCTCAGGCAGGTACTTGGCGTTGCAAACGGGAAACAGGAACGGGTTTCAGAGATCAGAGGACCACCACGGATCAGGACTCACAGGCAAGCTCGGCGTCAGGAACAGAAGGCGAGGTCGACAACCAGGGATCAGACGAGTGGGTAAGTTCAGGACAGAAACAGGTCGATACCTTGTAATCTAGCCAAGGATCAGGCGATGCAGGCAGAAACAGGAACGGAACGGGTCGGCAACAGGTGATCAATCTGGATAGCAGGTCTGGTGTTCTTTGCATGAGAGCGAAGAGACGTTCTGACACTGAATGAGTGTGGAGCCGGGGTTTAAGTAGGCGGACTGATTGCAGGTGATGAGGTGCAGGTGTGAGCAGGCACGCAGGTGACCGGAGTTGAGCTGATTACGTGAGCGCTGGAGTGAGGCAGGCTGAGACTGAGACTGATGCTGTGACAGCAATATTTCAGTGCAAATGAAGCACTATTATTATTATTCTTATTGTTGTTGTCGTTATTATTGTTATTATTATTATTTTTTTATTATTAGATTTTATTTGGTCTGGACATCACAATTACACTGGACAAACCAGATGCACTGATTGAGTGCTTTAGCATACATGCTAATTATCAACACTTGTCCACAGGAGGCTTTTAAAAAAAGTACAGACAATAAAATAATACATTGTAAAGCTGCAAAGTCTAAACTACAAATCTTCAAGATGTAAGAAAATGTTTGTTATACTGACCTCAGCAAATGTCACATGTTCATGATATTACTTCTTCTCTAGTAAAAATACAAATTGCAACACAAAATGATCATTCCCACTAATCTGAATTATACTTCATTTGCAATACCTGCTGTAGCAATTTCCCTTCTTTATGTTTTAAGCAGATCATTCAGCCCTGGCCAAGAGAGTCTGTCCGAATCCCTTTCTCAGAGACAGCGTGGCAGTTCCTCAGGGTCTTCCACTCATGGACGGAGGTATTTAATTTAAATATGAGCAAAATTACAATATTGTCAGTATAAATGAAGCATTGTAAAGCTGCAGAGTCTGAACAACAAATCTTCCAGATGTAAGAAAATGTTTGTTATACTAACCTCAGCAAATGTCATGATATATATATTTTGTAAAAACTGCAATGCAAAATGATCATGCCCACTAATTTGAGAATTAGACTTCATTTGTAGTAACGGTCATAGCAATTTCATTTTTAATTTATATATTTTTTTAACCATATCATTTAGCTGTAGCCGAAGGAGTCGGTTCGAGCCACTTTTGCAGAAACGTGGGCAGAGTTCCTCAGAGTCCTTCTCACGGCTGCAGAAGGCTTCTGAACCCACAAGGAGCAGTAAGAGGTGAGGGTGTTGTGAGGAACATGTCCTGGCACCCAAGACAGATACCTGTCTTGGGTGTATGCTTGTACATGATCGCTATGGGTTGCACAGTATCTAACCCATTTTCTCCATCAGTGACACCCCAAGAACGACTATCGACCAGAGCCTCAGGCAGCCTCCTGAGAAGTCTATGGGAGCTGAAAGGGATCCCCCAAATGCAGCAGAGGCAATGTCCACGCATGCACACTCAAACAGATTGAGGAAGGAAGACTTCCCCATGTTCATAAAAAGTAATGTTATTGTCTTATTTTTGCTGACAAATAATTAGGAGTCTTCCAGTGTCCTTAGCTGTCCCAAAAGTTTCCGTTGAATCAGATTCAGCAGTTCAATATGACACGTTGCTGATTCTTCAAATGAACCTGATTTTTTTTACATGGGCACATGGTAACACATGTAAGGTTTTTCTTTGGTTTTATTAACAAGCCAAAAAAAATTTGCTCCACTGGCAGATTTTTCTACTTATTTCAAGTGAAAATTTCTGTGAAACAAGTGAAAATTGATATTTTGAGTGTATGAGATTTATTTTGACTAGAAATGAGACATTTTTATGGGGCCAGTATTGTAGCAAAAGTATTTACAAATGTGTATTTCAACCTGTGTGTGTTATCACATCCACAAATGTCTAAAGAAAATCTCTCTTTGCGTAACTAGATCCATAAATGTGCAAACAAAAATCTGTGTGTGTGTAAAACAATCTGTGTGTGTGTAACCAGATCCACAAATATGTAAAATAAATCTGCAGCTGCGTGCATTGATCTGTATGAGTAGATAGATCAGAAAATAAATTCATCAACCTGTAGAGTGTGGTCTGTAAATATCAGGCCACTACATTGGATGTATTCTCACACGTGACTTTTGTTACACTCCTGAAAGAAGAAGCAGAAATGTGTGCAGTGATTTGTATGTGTGTGGAGACTTGTCTGTGTGCCTCTGTAGCTATACAGCTTCATACCACCAGGGGGTGCAAGCACCAATGATACTGTTCACCACTACTGTTTTAAGCTTGGCTGGGTCACCGAAGTATACGCTGAAGCAGCACCTTTTTTCGGTGTTTCGGAGACCAGGAACATGGATGGTTCTTCTACAGACCCATGGGTAAGTAACGCTTACACTTGCGTCTTTTAATTTTAATTAAAAACAAGAATATGATGGTAATAAGAAAATGTTAACACAAATAGTACTATATCCTCACTGAAGCTGCCAAAAAATGGTGGAAGCTTCTCACAACCCACCAGCTATTTAGAAATCATATTCAGCCAACACACTGGGCAATGCATGCTTCCCTCTATTGCATTTAGCAAACACTGTCAGTTAGTTTTCAATCAAACAAAATACATCCGCTTATGTTTTAATATGTCCTTCTGCTGCGGTCACACCATCCACACCAGGAGGTGCTGCTGCTCAGGAAAGATGGGTCACTCCGACTGAAAGTTATGATCTGTCAAACATTACAACTTAGTCACAAATGCATTTATTCAGTAAATACAACTGTAATGCAACTCAACTTTTTAAAGGGATATGCGAACTTTTTTGTCTTTTTGTGTCTTGCCTCAGTCCAGAGTCCATGACAAGCAGACAGACACCATTATTTGGATTGTGAGTGCAAAACAAGGAAGAGATGGGCAGAGCTCGCCCACCACTAGTTAGCTTAGCTCAAACACTGGGAGTATAGATTGTTACTTATCTTCTACTATCATTGTATTATCTTCTACTCATAAACAGAGGCTTTGTTGTGTTGTCCTACTTCCACGGTGGGAGAGATGTGATGTTTGTAAATGAGTGGAGGCTTTTGAACAACTCTTTTAAAGGATAAGTTCGTTTTTTTGACACCTGGACCTTATTTTTAGGATTAAATACGCTCGTAGACTCACCCAGACAATTTTGGCGGAGCTCTGAGCCGTTTTTGAGCAATTTAGATCCATCCGACTGCATTTTTCTCTCATGCCAAAGTAGCAGACGGGGCCAGAAATCATATTTTGGGGGGCATCAATACATGTTTCCTCTGGTCTCAAGTCCCACTCTGAGCAGCAAAGGCACTCCTCCTCTGTTGTGTTTGCCGTGCAATGTCCACAACAACACCACCAGTTAGCCCCCATTCGTGGACATGCAGTGGTTGCTTGTTCTCTGGCCAGCTGTTCGGCTCTTTCCCTCTGCATCCTCCTTTCAAATAGCTCCTCATCGGTATATTCTGGCTCAAAACGATACGGGCATCCATTATACTCAAAGTCGTCGTCAGACACTTCTACATCAGATAAATATTCCGCCAAAATGCACAAAAATAGCCGTGTAGCCGTGTAGCCTAGCAACAACAGCGGCTCTACTCATGTTCTTGTTCTTGACGTCTATGACGTCACCAAAAGTTACCCATCCTTGTGAAGCCCTGGATGACCATAACAACAAAGTTGAGCTGACATGGTGATAACACTGGCCATTCATTTATAAAATGTAGCTGAAATGAGCGAGTTTCGCAGCAGATAATGTCTAATTTAGGGGCTTCGATTTCTGGCCCCGTCTGCTACTATGGCATGAGGAAAAATGCCGTTGGATAGATCTAAATTGCTCGAAAACGGCTCAGAGCTCCGCCAAAATTGTCTGGGTGAGTCTACGAGCGTATTTAATCCTAAAAATAAAGTCCAGGTGTCAAAAAAACGAACTTATCCTTTAAGTGAACAATGAGAACCGATTAACAGTTGTGAGTGAGCCATTCTTATGTAAGCCATTCTTCAATTTTTAGGCAATTTGCATTTAAGAATGGCTCACATATGAACGGCTCACTCACTTTGATTCCGTCCTCATTGTTCACCTAAAAGAGTCATTCAAAAGATTGGACTCATTCGCGCATGTCACATCAAGGAAGTAGGTCAACAAAACAAAGCCTCTGTTCAGGAGAAGAAGAGAATATGATGATAGTAGAAGATAACATAACATAATGCAGTAAAAAAGCCGGTCACAACAAGCATACAGGAACATTTAGAGTTGCTGAAGAGTTTATCTGATGACTGTATAAAAGGAGGCCAACAATACCCATTGACTCCCAGTGATTAAAGCTAACTGATGGTTGACAAGTTCTGACCATGTCTCCCATGTTACTAGATGCACAGTTGAATTAATGGCGTCTATATGCTTGTCATGAACTTGAGACTGAGGCAAGACACAAAAAGAGTAAAAATAAAACTTTGCATATCCCAGTGAGTTTTCCAACTAACATATATTGCATATGCAGTGCATTTGTCTGTGTTACACTGTGCAGAAAATTTAAAAATGAAATAATGGGTCCTTTTTTTTTGTTTAGTAATCATTAATTGGAGAACAGAATTATTTTGTAGTAACAACTTCTTTCCCTGGACTGGGAATTAACCTTTTTGTGACTGTCATTACATCATCAGTGTAAAGTGCCTCGGTATGAATGAGGTCTGCTGACAAACTGTTCAAAATGAGGATATAATGCAAAAGGAAATGTCTGCCTAAACTAATGCCAAGTTATGCTTGTTTTATAGGTTGTGCTTCATCACAGCATCCTTGAGAAGCTACATTCTCGGCTCCAACATATTCTAGACCACAGGCCATTGGATTTGGACCGCATAGAATTTAGGCTCTAATTTCCTGGCGCAACTTAGGGTGGCGCAGCCTGGCGCACCCTGCGCAGTGGTAATTTTGTCCGGCGCACCACCATGCGCAGCCAATTTGGCAATTTGGTAGACCAGCTGCGCTGAGATGGGTGTGACAGCGCACCAGGGGGAGGTGTCGACAGATTCAGCTTGGTGCAGTGACAATTTCGTGCCAAAAAAACGCGCGGAAGGTGCGCTGAAAGCCCGCCATGGTCTATTCATGCCGCAGGCGAGGCACACCCCGTGCAGTGGTAATTTGGCTGACAGGCGCACAGTGCGCACACGTCACCAAAACCTCACAGGCAGGTATCTACAGTGTCAGACACATTTCAATGCAATTAAAACTATCACAGCAACCACTTTTTAATGTAACCGTCTGAACCAGCACATACATTTCTATCTATATTAATTGTCCCGTCACATCTGATGTCAGATCAGAGACGTTTGTCATTACTAACAAGTTCATATCTCTCAGCCAACCACAGCCACATCATCCGATACGGAGTATCCGGCTTCCCTTATCTCATGAAATTCAAAAGAAAAGAAAAAGAGAGAGACGCTTGCTGAATAAATGTAAATCACCCGGTGTCTGAAGGATTTACCTGTGATTGCCCATATTTCTCTGTTTTAATCTTTATTTGTAACGTGATCTAAAAAGATTGAGTACATTATTGCAAGGAGGATGAGGAGGAGATATATTTTCACCTAAGGCGCTGCTATTTGGCGATGACAGACCAGGAATGCAGGTGGATCACAAGCAAGATGAATGGATTATCCTGCTGCTGTGTTTAAATGTAATTATCGCTTAATTTTGTACTCCTATTATGACACAGGAACAGATTACACCTGTCCCACGAGGTGGTCCACACAGTGACGCACATCGTGGCCTCCAATGCGCGGCCCGGTGGCCCCTGCGCTCCTCCAGTTGCTGGAAAAACGACAGCGCCTCTGACCTTCTTCGCCACTGAGGTGAAATTGTCACTGCGCCTCACCCGCGGCGCATTTAAAGGCGAGGAGAGGCGTTCATTTGATTGGTGAAGATCACACTCGGCTTGTCACAGCCACAGCCTCAGTCTCAGCCTGCCTCACTCCAGCTCTGACGTAATCAGCTCAACTCCTGACACCTGTGCACCTGCTCACACCTGCACATCATCTACTGCAATCAGTCTGCCTACTTAAACCCCTGCTCCACACTCACTCGGTGTCAGATCGTCTCTTCGCTCACATGCTAAGAACACCAGACCAGCTATCCGGACTGATCACCCGTTGCCGACCTGTTCTGTTCCCGTTGCTGCCTGTATTGCCTGATCCTCGGATAGACCTCAAGGTATCGACCTGTTTCTGCTCCGCACTTACCTGCCTGCCTGATCCCTGGTTGCCGACCTCGCCTCCTGCTTCTGACGTCGAGTACCTGTCTGTGAGTTCCGATCGGTGGTGGTCGTCTGATCCTCGGCACCTGCTCCTGTTTCCTGTTCCTGACGCCGAGTACCAGTCTGTGAGTCCCGATCTGTGGTGGCCGTCTGATCCCGGTATCCGCTCCTGTTTCCTGTTTGAGACGCCGAGTACCCGTCTGTGAGTCCTGATTGGTGAGGGTCGTCTGATCTTCGGCTATCCTCGTCACTTCCTGTTTTGAGAGAGCAAGTGAGTCTAAGCACGCTCCCCATTATAGGGTTCGATCCCTGCTCCCGACTCAACGACTCCTGTGCCTGTTCAATATAACTGCTTCTTGTGAATATACTGTTTCGCATCTGGGTCCTTCCTGTCTCCTGGTCATGGCTGTGTTAAGCCCACTCACACCTCCTCTCCTCCCTCTCTGCTACTTGCGCCGGTGGGAGAGACAGAAGCGTGGGTGCGCCTGCCTGCGCCCCTTTGCCTGGTCTACAAAATTAGAGCCCCCAGTGTTTGCTAGGGCCAAATTAAATAGGCCTCAACATTCCAGTGTGCATCAAGGACTAGGGCTGAACAATATATCGTTATCGTATCGACATCAAGGTATGAACATTCAAGATATTGATATCAAAAAGCAACGATATATACAATATAGATTTCCCCCGCGCTAAAACTGCACTTTCCACATTCTTTTGTATTATGATGTTTTAATTTTTCTAAAAAATGCTTGGTTTTCACCAAACCCATAGTTATCGATAATAGAGATATCTGGCATGAATATCGAGATATGAAATTTTGTCAATATCGTTCAGCCCTATCATGGACACACTATCTGAACTGATTAGGCTGATCAGGGTTGAAAGGGAACACTTCCAAGGTTTGGAATCAAATTTTCAAATCCAAGTAGTTCAAGGGCACACAGGACGTCCAAAGTTCTATTTCAGCCCCGAGTACCCTCAGCATCTTCTTGAAATCCCCTTGTCTGTCACAACCATTGCAAGTTTGTTGGGAGTGTCAAGACATACAATCCCCAGAAGACTGTCTGAAAAAATATGTCAGTTGCTTCTCTGTACAGTCAAATGACAGATGAAGAGTTGGATGCTCTATCCTTGGGCTCTATCCCTCTCTCCACACTCTCTTTCCATGTCTGCCTCTGCCCCTTTCTGTTTGCTCCTGTACTCGTCTCTGGCTCTTGTCTTTTAGGTGGCCTGGGATCCTTGGTGGAGACTAACTACAATTACAGACGTAACACATATTTGGCCATTTCATTCCAGTTCATAATCATTATAGCTGTTAATGTAGATATTAACATGATCTTTTTATCCATGGTTGATGATACATCTATAGTAACTATCTCTAGCTCCACATGGACATGAGATCCCTCTTGAAAATGAGGTGTCACATCTCAAGAGGCCTACCATTAATACATTTATATTTAACGGAGACAAATATGGTAGGGATGCACTTGTGGTCTGGGCACCCATGAGTTCATCACTTCCATAAATTCTTATTTTCAGTAAGACTTTTATTGATTATACTTCTATAAAATTATCACCACAACCATACAGACATGAGGACCCTCCTGAAAACAAGTTGTAGCGTCTCAAGAGGCTAACCTCTAATAAATTTGTTTGCGGCACAAACAAATTTGACGCCGACAGGTCTATGATTGGTCCATTGATCTGTCACTAGCTTTAGTTCTTACTCTCACCTCCCTCCCTTTGCCCACACACCCAACACAGCATGGTGTGGATTTGCTGTTCATCATGACACTGGGGTCCACATTCAAGATTTCCTGCTGCTTAACAGAAGGTTTTTTCTTGCCGCCATGATGGAGGGATTCATGATTGGCTATATGGATTCATGTTGGGTGTTGGATGTATATATTTGTATATATATGTATATATTTGTATATGTGTATTTTTATATGTATATATGTATCTATGCATATATGTGTATCCATAATATGAAGAGCTTTGTGCTCTATTGTAAAGTGTCTTGAGATAACACTTTTTATGAATTGGCGCTATACAAATAAAGATTGATTGATAAATAAAGATTGATTGGATGCCATGGTTGCAGACATAAAGCAGACAATGCCTGTACTCTGGGTGTCGACTGGTCAAGGGAGCTCTGAAATCCAGGGGCTGCCTTGTTCAATGGGAACGTGTGAGGGCTTCCATGCACTGAGTTGACACCTTAGGGGTGTTAACAAGACTGACCTCCATGGGCTGTATTGTGAGACACACATATTCAGTCCCTTGCCCAAGATCCCTTGTGCATATCGATACCAACCACAAGTTGATTAGGTACAACATTTTTGATTGTACCCTGAGGAACAATGGATATGTTCAGTCAAATCAAATTTGAATCTAAATGTAGACAGAACAGCAATGATAAAATGTTGCTCAAAACATTGATAGATAATTATACAGCTGTATATTGTTTCCCCCATCCAGTTTATACATCCCAATGCTCCATTTTGACCTTTGTTAAATAATTTTAATCTTTTTTTCACCCAATAGGCACAGTATTGTCATTTTTGGCGGAATAGATGGATATTCCAGGAAGGTGGGTTTGTGAATGAAAATGTCGCTAAAACGTGAACTTTTTTTTTATGAATTAGATATCCTCAGTCTGTCTCAATCCATGTCTTTTGCATGATTTTTATAGTGTAGCATACTTTGTACAATGTCTAACAAAAGCACAGAAACCACTCTCCTGTTCATTTTTTAGTACACTTATCATTTTACTTCATCACCGCATTGTACAGATAGGGCTATGATTGTTTAGCATTGCAATCGTGGATGAACTTATTTCTTGTGCACAACAAAGTAAAATGACAGGAAAAAGAAGCTCTATTAAATAAGTACAAGATGATTTTGGAAATAGCTGTAGTGTCTATGGCAGTTACATCTCACAATGCAACGCACCACCTTGTAATGATACAAAAATTTCTGTAGTGCAACTACACATCTGTCAGCGATGAGAATAAATAATTATTACAGAAAGCAGTGTTAGGTCAATGTAGGCTTGAAAAAAACAGAAAAAAATTATTTATAGGCATGTACTAATGCATTAAACAAATTTTTTTTTTCAATCTTCCAGATAATGTACCTTGGGGCTTCAAACAACAATCTGTCCTCCACAACCTTGGCATTCTTCCAAGAATCTGGCACAAAATATGGCTTTCCACTGAGGTACTATGGATGTAAATGTTGCTAACTCAATCTGGGCAGAGCAACAAGAGTTGTGCAGCTCTATGTGTTTCTTTGCCTATGTTTTTTAAGCACTGTGCATTCATTATTCCATAAAGTGACATGGTTTTTTTTGTTTGATTTTTTGCACTAAATTTTAACATGTTTCATGTACATTTTTCAGAATAAGAGCTGATCAAGGAGGGGAGAATGTCGATGTTGCATGCCTCATGTTCACTGTTCGTGGCACTGGAACCGGGAGTTTCATTGCCGGAAAAAGTGTACACAATCAAAGGTATGCTTTATTAAAACATTTGTCCAAGGCCCAACCATACAATTTACAATCAGCCATAAACTGGCAGGGCTCTGCAATGACCTAGAATACACTAACAACCATCTCCCAGTGTATTATAAACCACCCTGTTTACTTTTGCATCCACCAACTGAGCAGTTGCCATGTATTTTGCCATGGAGTAAACCGAAATAAGCATAACAGCATTTTATCCACCTACAAAGGCCTAACAATTGCACCTACTGGTGATATTCTTGCAGTGACCTGCTTTGTTCAACATCAACATAAGGCCTTTAAACAGACTAAACAACGATTCAGCAGCCCTTGTCATTTATGTTGTTAAGCCGCATTATGTAGTAACGCCCCATTATGTAATAATGTAATAAATTTTCACTTTATGATGTAATAACGCCGCATTTTGTAATAATCTGCCACATTTTGTAATAAAAATTTTGAACGCAATATGTAATAAACTTTGCCGCATTTTGTTATAAGTTATTACATATTACGTCGGGTATTACATATTGCGGGTGTCGCCCTTTTCTTTATAAGGAAAATGTAATAATGTGGTGCATTATGTAATAAACCACCAAAATAGATGTCTATATCTATTTTGGTGGTATAGTGCAAAAGCACTGGCTTCCCAGCACACAGTAAGGTCTCTCCATCCTGGCTCAGAGAGTAGAGATGTCTATTCCTCCACAGCCTCACCAGAGCATTTTGCTGCTCTCTTGTGCGTTCATTAACAGGAACATTGAACTCTCCTTTGAGTTTTTTCACTATAACATCATAGGCATCCTTGCTCATTGATTGTTGCTGGCCATATCCCATGCAAACAATCCAGGTACTGGCCACAATTATGGTAAACTGTAGGGCTGTCAAAAAATAGGTAAAAAAAATTGTATTAATTGTGTATATAAAGTTGTTGTATTATGCCACTATGTAATATTTTAGTCTTTGGTTAGATGAATGACACATTTTCAAAACAGGCATGAAAGCAATTAGAATCTAAAATGCTTTAAAGCATACAGTAGCACCACATAGTTTTGCTCAATACTTAACAGACATGAAAATCTGTACAATGTATGGCCTGTTCCTCTGTGAATTAATTTATATAACATTTAATAGTTAAGCTGTCATCTCAGAAACGTTTTAAAACCAGTCTGGCATCTGCTAGGCTACTTTACATCAATGGTCATTGCTAGCTGAACTATTTGTAGGCCTACTTTTATTTCATATTAGTTTCATATTAGTCATATTAGTTTTAAAACAAGATAAAATTCTAAATTTCTAAAATCTAGATTTCTGTTCTTTGTTCATACCTTTCATCATGTTGCCTTTGGATGATTTTCTAGCTGCAGTTGTGTTATTTAGGATGAAATCGTTTCCCAAAACCAAAGCCAAAATGTTTGAATCTCCCCCTGGTGGCTGATTGTAGTACATGCATAAATTCTGCCAGGGCTCAGTGTGGAATTACAGGTCTATACAGAACAATATAACATAGGTTACACATTAACAAATACCTTCCAATTTCTATGTAATTATACACATAGTCGTATGCACAAGTATACAGGTGAATATGCACATGGACTGGACCGTGGACTCTGTGATTGTTTCCATTATTCCTGTCTATGGTTGTGCGTGTATGTGCGAGTGTGGAGCGCATCAGTGGATGACGTTAGGCACGTGTGTAACTTTTGGACGTTGTTGCGACTTTCCAGCCCCTTTAAAGTCGCTAGAGAGGCAGAGCATAGGTTCTGTATATTTGCGTGACACACTGCTGCTTATGCAGAGAAACACGATGCATCCAGGTCAATTTCAGGCATTCAGTAAGAAACTAAGGGCCAGATCCACAAAGAATGGATTGCTCCTGCTAATAGCGCCATTATTTGCGCAGAATTAGCTCACGCAATCTGCCCTGATTTAGCGCCTTATCCTCGGAGGAAACTGCTCTAATCATTTGCCGGCACTAACAAGCCCACACAGTTCGGCAGTTTAGCGCAGTCTGCGCAGCTGATTGCAGTAAGGCGCGGGGTATAGAGGTGGCTTTGCTCCAAGATCACAGTTGACACGACAATGGCAGAGACAGACAGAAAAAGAAAACAAAAATATACAAACCTAGAACTCAAAGTGCTCACTGACGAGGCATAGAGACAACAATATAAACTCAAGAGGCAGGAAAGAAGAAATATCTATAATGACCTTATTTGACATTCACTTATTGTTCTCGTTTTCAGACTCGTGTGTTTCCAGAAATGCTTAAGGCTTTAAATGTTGATTTATTGGGCTCTAATTTTGTAGACCAGGCGCAGGCACGGCGCAGGGCAGGTGCACCTGCGCCTTGGCACCGCGCCAACGGGGTGTGTCCAGGGCATTTTGCAAGTTTCGTTCACAGCGCAGTCTTGCGCAGGGAGGCACACCCACACCTCTGTCTCTCCCACCGGCGCAAATGGCAGAGAGGGAGGATAGTAGAGTTTAACACAGCTGAGTGTGATCTTCACCAATCAAATGAACGCCTCTCCTCACCTTTAAATGCGCCGAGGGTGAGGCGCAGTGACAATTTCACCTCGGTGGAGAAGAAGGTCAGAGCCGCTGGCACTCTTGCAGCAGCTGGGAGAGCGCAGGGGCCATCGGGCCGCGCATCGTGTCCTCCGTGCGTCACCGTGTGGACCACCTCACAGGACAGATATCATCTGTTCCTGTGTCATAATAGGAGTGCAAAATTAAGTGATAATTACATTTAAACACAGCAGCAGGCTAATCCATTCATCATGCTTGTGATCCACCTGCATTCCTGGTCTGTCATCGCCAAATAGCAGAACCTTTGGTGAAAATATATCTCCTCCTCATCCTCCTTGCAATAATGTACTCCATCTTTTTAGATCACGTTACAAATAAAGATTAAAAGAGGGAAATATGGGCAATCACAGGTAAATCCTTAAGACACCGGGTGATTTATATTTATTCAGCAAGCGTCTCTCTCTATTTTCTTTTCTTTTGAATTTCATGAGATGACAGAAGCCGGATACTCCGTATCGGATGATGTGGCTGTTTGTGGTTGGCTTGAGAGACGTGAACTCGTTAGTTATGACAAACGTCTCTGATCTGACATCAGATGTGACAGGACAATTAATATAGATACAAATGTATATGCTGGTTCAGACGGTTACATGAAATAGTGGTTGCTTCGATTGTTTATTGCATTGAAATGTGCCTGACACTGTAGATACCTGCCTGTGAGGTTTTGGTGACGTGTGCGCACTGTGCGCCTGTCAGCCAAATTACCACTGCACGGGGTGTGCCTCTCCTGTGCCGAGAATAGACCAGGTTGGAGCTGGCGAGCTTTCAGCGCACCTTCCGTGCGTTTTTTTGGCACGAAATTGTCACTGCGCCAAGCTGAATCTGTCGACACCTCCCCCTGGTGCGCCGTCACACCCATCTCGGCGCAGCCTGTCTACCAAATTGCCAAATTGGCTGTGCACGGCGGTGCGCCGGATGAAACTGCCACTGCGCGGGGTGCGCCAGGCTGCACCACCCTGAGTTGCGCCAGGAAATTAGAGCCCATTGTGTGTGAATGTGTGAAAAATAAACAAGTCGGCTCAGAGCTGTCCATGGTCCTGAATATTGTGTACTGACCTTTTCACTTTAGAGCAGAGCTGTCCTGATTTATCCCCTTATTTAGTCAAGCAAGCAAATCAAAGTAGGAATAACTTTGCACAACAGAAAGTAGAGCACAAAGCTTAAAATAATGTTTTAAAACAGAATAGGCCAACTTTATGTCGCAGGAAATAATGTTATGCCTCACTAAAACAAGTTACTGGGAATAATTCTAAATAATATGCTCCTGGCATGAAAGCCGTTATATAGGCTATGCTCCATAGTTACCACCAACTGAGTGCAATTTGCAATAATTTTGAGCGAGAGAGAGTGAGACAGTCTGCATTAACAAGTAACTGATTTATGATATAGACATCTATTTTGGTGGTTTATTACATAATGCACCACAATATTACATTTTCCTTATAAAAAAAAAGGGCGACACCTGCAATATGTAATACCCGACGTAATATGTAATAACTTATTACAAAATGCGGCAAAGTTTATTACAAAATGCGGCGTTATTACATCATAAAGTGAAAACTTATTACATTATTACATAATGGGGCGTTACTACATAATGCGGCTTAACATACCTCCACTGTGATTTTCATAGTTTGAATTAGCCTCACTGAAAAGGATTAACTACATTCAGCAGTTCCAGTAACCCAACAAAAAACTTGGCATTGAACTGCTGTATTGGCTTGGTTTCTCAGGTGACTTAAGACAGGGTGTAGTTTGCCTGCATTCTGGCATCTTTTGTGTTAAATCTTGTGCTTCTCAAACTCTTATCTAATATATGCATGTTAAATTTATGTGGCACATCCATAATATAATGTTTGTGAGTTATACCCTAGCCCTAACCCTACCCCTGCTAACTTTACAGGATTGAGAGACTTTGGAGAGATGTGTACATGGCAGTGACAAATGTCTTCTACAATGTTCTTCACACCTTAGAAGATGAAGGACATCTTGATCTGTCAAGTGAACTACACTTGCTCTGTTGCCACTGTGTCTTCATTCCACGGCTCCAGGCCTCCCTTGATGTGTCCCGTGATGGGTGGGACAACCATTCATTGAAATCAGAGCAGAATATGTCTCCTAACCAACTGTGAGAAATTGGACAACTGCAGTGTCCAGTACCAGACCCTGATGTCCCAAATGTATGTATAATCAGTGGCCCCAACTTCAGGTCAACATTGAGAGGTCATAATGTTTTGCTCAAATGTGTTGCACCAAAAAGTAGCCGTCAAGTCTCCCAAAGTCTGTGTCTTTCAGAATTTGAGATTCAGAACAGGGGTTCATGGATTATGTATGATTTATCTTTAATTTGATTAATTCCAAATTGTGATTTTGATGGTGTTTGAAATAACCTGTTCCATCATTTGACAAACTGTGTTACAGTCAATATAATTGCTGTTTGCTTCAAACATGAAAATATTGTTTGGAGTTGAGAAATTGTTATATTTTGCCCCTTTTTAATTAAAATGAAAACCATCCTTTCTTGAGCTAGTTGCAAAACATTTCACCTTTCATGTCAAAATAGTGGTGCATTATGTTAACATTACTACAATTCATAAGCAAATTAAATTTTAATTTAAATAGAAAATTCTGTAAAGAATAACAAGCAGAGCATTTTGTATCCTTATGTCACCTCAACATTTCTTCGTTTCAATAGGAGCTGTACATACCAGAGATCGCATGGGAGTTCAGCGGTATTGAAGCTGACCACAGACCTGGTATCCATGTGCCAGTCCTTGTGAGTCCACTGGATGAACCAGAAATGGACTACCTCAAAAGATCAATAGATCCTTGTGCCCCCTCTGACTGTCATGGAATGGACATTTACATCAACACAGTTGAATGTGTGCAGGGTATCATTAACACCAGATGAAGTTTCTCTGTTCCTTAATCGTGAGCCATAAGGGGTTAGTTTTGGCTATTGATGATCAGAGGCCTTTACACCCAACTGATCATGTGCATCATGTGAAATGCTATGAGCCTTGTAGGCCTTGTACTTGTCTTGATACAGTAAATGTTTGAGTCCACTAAAGCCAAGAAAATGTTGCAACTTAAATAAATGTACAGAAAAGAAGTGTTCTCCTTTTCAGCCCCTTACTTTATTGCCAGCATTAAACATGAATTCACTTGTTAGCTGGGTTACACAAGCAAAGAAGGGTAGTGTCCTGGAAAAACATAACTGCATCAGGGTGGTCAGGACAGCTACCAACATACAAATAACATAGTTACTCAAATGAAAAAAAATGTAAGTAGTACCACAAATACCTAATCCTTATCTAAATTAAATTTGTGAAAAACCATTGACTTTGCTGGGAAGACAACTAAAACTGTACTGCTAAACATTTCAAGCAATTATACTGTGACCATACCTGAGTCCAGGGGCGTAGAATTGGGTAGGGACGCTCGGGACACGTCCCTATCAATATTTTGCCACTACCCAGCGCCACCCCTCCCTATACGCAAAACATGCGTTGTGTGTAAGGCCCAATCTTGCGCAAGAGCACGCATTCTCTGCCGTCTGATGCAGCCACGATCCGGTCTGTGGACAACAGGCCTGATATTTCCCATTTAAAGAATGGCTGTTATCGTTGTTGTCTGTCAGTAATGTCATTTTGCAGTACAGCCGATGTACATGTGAGCATTTGATATAAATGCCTCCCGAATCGCTCTGCGTCTTGGTGAGCGTAAAGACACAGAAAGACGCACATCGCAGGAACAGTGAGGGATCATCAAATTGTGTGATTTTATAATTCAAAAGGTGTCTTGATAGCTCAGTTTCAGCCCTCTGTTTAAGTGAACACAAAGACTTACAAAAGTGAGTCAGCCTTTTGTTGAATCAAAACTCAACATTCTTCATCAGTCCAGCTCTGAGCTGCTGTTTTCACTCACTCACTGTTTACTAAATGATAAATTCATCCTGAGGTATCCTCCATCACATATTGTCCATGATATAAAAACAATCTTTAAAGGATCAATCTTCAAATACAATCTACTACTGCCGCGGTTCTCAACCTGTGGGTGGAGGCCCATAAGTGGGTCTCATGCAATCATGAGACAGAAGACATAATTCTGTCTAGATGTTGACTGGAGATTAAAATTCTCTACAGCCCTCATTATCATTTATTGAATGTCTAGTTAACTGCTTATACATTCATCTCTGTTGAAAAAGGAGTGGTTAATAATTGATCAGTTGGTGAAGGTATGTTGGGCCCGGGGGGGGCCAAAATACCAAAATGAAATTCTGGAGCACTTTTATGTCCCCATCAGTGGCGGCTGGTGCCAAAAATTTTAAGGGGGGCGCAGCTTTGGAGGAAACAAACCAAAGAAGCGCTCCATACTACAGTGAAAAGAAACTAAAGACAAAACATAATCACAATACAACCTTCTTTGAACAATGCACTATTTGAACAGAAATGTTGCCCTCCTTTCCTTCTGGGCTGCAAATTTCTCAGTGACCCTCTGACTGAAGTCCATCATATCCGTCACCAGTCTCTCTTCCATTGACAGCATGGCCAGTGCATTCAGCCTGTCCTGGTTCATGGTGTTTCTGAGGAAAGTTCTGAGAAGCACCTCAGCTTCTGCAGTGGTCATGGGTGTGGTGATGAGGATCTTTAGCAGAGTGACAGTCACTGAAAATACCTCTCCAAGATTATTTTCCATCAACAACAGGATAAGATCCACAGCTCCACAGCAGGCCTTGACCTCCTCCTTGCTGTAGATTAAGACTGAGCTCTGTCTTCAGCTTTAGTTGAGCACTGGGTCGGCCTTCAAGGTGCTGCTGAGGGAATCTTCAGGAAACATGGTGTGGTACTGTGTGAATCTGCCATTAAAAAATACATAGAAAAGTACATTTATTACCAAAGGTTAACATCAGTATTTACTGAAAAAAAATCAATAAAACAGCCAAAGTGTAACCTGCTCCCAGAAAATAAAGCTGTAATTTATGTCATTTTCACTGTTTTATGAACATTTCTTGTGTCACCTGAACAGTTTCTTATTTTATACCTGATGTCTCATGGCTCAAGATTGTAAACACAAACAGAATCTTATGCACCACTAAACTGATGCTTTAAAACTAAAGGTAAAACTATGTGATACAGTTTTTGGTATAGACTAACTGTAAAAAGTATGAACAAACAAAGCAAACAAAAAAAACAAATAAGAAAGAA
This sequence comes from Cetoscarus ocellatus, assembly GCA_037902135.1. Classification (NCBI taxonomy): domain Eukaryota; kingdom Metazoa; phylum Chordata; class Actinopteri; order Labriformes; family Labridae; genus Cetoscarus; species Cetoscarus ocellatus. The sequence goes on along the minus strand of JBAMNC010001915.1, from coordinate 53,462 downwards.
ATCAGATACAAGCATGCAACACAAGAGGGTTTTCAGCAAAACTACTTCAAATTTTAAAAAGCCAAAATATAAACTTTACATTACAGGAGTCTGTTTCCATCTGCTGGAGCTTTTGAATACTTTAACTTTGTACCGTTATGTGCAGTATTCAGTCAGCAAAAACCACCAACAGAATGCATAATTTTTGTATCCAAATAGAACCTTTTATTATAGCAACTAAACATATGGTATACAATTATATATAATGACAATACTATATATATTTATATTGATATTTATTATTTTTTATCACATGTTTAGTTGCCATAATAAAACTACAACATTTAAACACAAGATATACATTTTGTTGGTCTGTTTTCATTGATTTTAAACTGTGCACAATGGTACAAGCTGGAAAGGCACAAGGTAAGTGTCAAATCTAAAAGCTCCAGTAGATTAAAAATAATTCTGTAATGGACATACACCTAAGAGGTCAAGAATTTGTGTTGTTCACACTTTTGGGACTAATAAAACCCCACTGTTTTCACCAGTAAACTGCAACACATAACTTGATAGCATTATCAAGTCTTCTTTTTGTAATTTTTCAAAGGCTTTCACACAATGTAACGGAAATATTTAATGAGCAGTGCAATAAACCTCTGCAATAATCTGCATGCACTTGTGTATTACAATTTCTCCTATCTTGTTCCTGCTTTGCCACGATTTTTATATATATATTTTATAGGTCCCTTTATATAATATTTCATCAAAATAATGTATCAAATTTATCAATCAAATTTAAAATATACTTCTAGTAGGGTAAAAACAAACTTACCCACCCAATAAAAGCCCCAATTCCTCCTAAAAGTATGTTGTTTTTGTAAAAATATGCAAGAATTAAAAACTATATAGATTTTTTAGAACTTAAGTCTGCAAAAGGATAACGTTATACTGAACAAAGAATTTATATCTTCTTGGCAAACTCATTTTGTTGCTCCTGATCTATGGTTTATGTGTGACATAAAATGGAAAACTTTGCCCCTGAATCATGTTATGTCTACTAGGAAAGACACATCCTAATCTAATCTTCAGTGTAGCACAGCCTCTTACTTTTTTCTTCTGACGGATCTCTGGTCGAAGCCTCCTCGGTGCATGGGAGCATCGGTTGGACGCGTGACGATACGTGAGATGCTTGCGCATGCGTAAATCATATCTGCTGACGTGTTGATATGATTGACGGCGCTTGTTGTCCAGTCACACGAGGAAAAGAAACACCAAAACAATACTAATTCGCTGCCAGTCCAAGTGGGAGCTTGCGGGGGCAAAGTTGAAGCAGCCAATCCCAAAGACGCCTCAGGTCACATGCTGAGCAAAAGTTTAAGGACTTGCATAGACACCCATTAGACCGGCGCCCCTCCGTACGTAAACTATGTATTCACAACACAGTTACTACGTAAAAACATTGTGAAACCCCTTTTATTGAATGGTGACAGGTGCTGCTGACAGACAATTACTATGTGGTAAAAATAAATGTTTTTATCCGTTATTTCTTATAATTTAAAGACAAATTATGTTGTGTTTAAGTGGACTTTCTCTGTTGAATTTTGGAGGGGGCGGCGCCCCAGCGCCCCCTATTGACAAGCCGCCACTGGTCCCCACCAATGTCAAAATCAAACCTACGCCCTTGCCTGAGTCAGTCATATGACAGGAAGTTAACCATGATGAAATCAACTGACATCAGGAAGAAACTACACTGTAAATGGATAACTACCTCATGTGAACCATTCTAATCCTGTGTAAAGTAAATCCCAATCCCAGCGTCAAATGTCTGTCTTCTGTTATCTTTACACAAGACTAAATCCTGTGTGGCAGGCAGCAACAAAGTCAGACTCAAAATCTTTGTAGGTTGTGTGATGGTCAGGCAACTTGATAGTTTCAAAACATGTCAGGGCCCTTGGGAGAAAGCCACTTGACACCTTCACAATCAGTTCCTTGGGTGGAACCTCCCAACCCACCCAGAACTGCAGAAGATTCTTCAGTTGTTCTGAGGAAGCTGTTAAAAAGACAGTTAAGACCTGTGAAATACATCCTAAATAATCCTCAGATTTGTACTTTCACAGTTTATTAACTGAATATCATTTAACGGGAAAAAGTAAAGTGCATTTATGGGAGTTAATTTAAAAAATAGACCTTGTTCAATAAAACTCCTGAAGTAACCTGTGACCCATGTGATAGCCTCGAAAGAGGCATCATCTTAGTAGTATATATATAACATGTTTGAGGGGGGATTGTGACCCCCCCTCTTCTAAAGTCATAAAACCATAAATCATGTGTCATGTGACACACGACAGGTGTGGAGTCTAGTAGGAGGGTTTTAGGAGGCTGTGACTTCAGGGGGTGTGCCCTCAGGTATATGTCATCAGGGGTGTGTCATTAAAGGGGTGAATTTAGGAGTGTGTGACCCAATAGATTTCAAGTATTAGTTTTATTGTGTTTTTTATGACTTAAGACCCAATGAGAATGTGATGACGTGTTTTTTATTGTCCTTAGAGAGGAGTGTTTAGTGTTTTTTGCATTGATATGACCAAATATTTTCAGGATTAGCTGTCTTTGTGCCCCTCATCCTTGCGGTGTGACGACAGGCCTCTGTCACTTGTTGGTGCTGCCCCCTGTCTTTTATTTTTCTGCATTGCTGCTGCTGCTGCTGCTGCTATTTTTGCTGCTAACTTTTGTGGCGGACTTTTCTCAACTCCTGATTTTTTTGGGTGAAATTCCTGCACGCGGCTGCAAATTCCACATCCACCTTTAAATCAAAATGGCCAGTCGTGACAGTAAGTGTTGACAAAGTTTTCATCTCATAAATACTCATTTATGCTTTAATTATTGTTGTAAAATGTATTTTTAATGTGTTCTTATAGGGTGTTTTTAATATATTGGGAAGAAAGAATCAGCCTCTAGATATCAGAGGTTAGTGTTGTTTAGTTAAAAGCACAATGTTAAGAGGGGTAAAAAAGAGTGTAAATATACAGTCATGTCTTTTTTTTTTTCACTAGACCATAGTGCCCAGTGCATCGGAACTGCTGCAGTGGTTCGAGGTGTAAAGCGTCCATGGGATTCAGAGGAGTCTTATGAAGACATAGTGGCTGAAAGGTATGTATGTTACACCTTTATATGTGTTGTAGAATAGTAAAGTGTTATTATGTTTCTACGTGAATTATGAGTTTACACCATTTTTTTTCCTGATTCATAGATCCCATAGAGAAGGCCTCTATTATCCGACTGAGGAGGATGTGCATAATGCTGTGAGGTTTTTGGAGGAAATATCATCACATCACACCTTCGAGCACGAGGAAAATAGGGAAGAGGAGCCGGTGGAGCAGATACAGCGCCGCGGATTATTGGAAAACGAGCAAGAAGTCCCGGCTAACAGTGAGTCCCCCAGAAACTTTTCTGAAAGGCCAAGAAGCCCTCTACATTTTGAAAGTAGATTGGTGGAGGAGGAGGAGGAGGACTCACTTCATCTGGACTTTAATGGTGTAGAAAGGGATACAAGGAGTGTAATCCAACCACCTCTTTTTAATACTGGCACATTAGGTAATGCTAGCTCTGTTTCAAGGGTTCTGTCTGAGCTTCACCTGCTTTGTACACCTCCTAATGCCGGGATCAGTGTTATCGCTGATTCTGTAAGAGAGATAGGTACCATTATCAGTAGTGGTATCTCTGAATTAAGAGAAGGTCAGAGTGGAGTGTTACGGGCCGTCTTGACCCAGGGAAGAGCATTGGCCCAGACCAGACGACAGACAAACTTGTCTTTTAATGGTCTGAGTGTAATGCTCAATAATTTAGAGCGATCTGTACATGTTATAGCACAGACGCAGCAAACAATCTTGGACATATTATCTACTATAGTAAAACCTCCCTCTAACCGTCAATAATTCGTCTCTCTGGGTGTATCTGTTTTTGAGGTTCTTTTTTCATTCATTTTTTTACATTCATCCATCCGTCAGTATCATGGCTCCTCTTTCCAAAAGATCTAGACGTGACTTAACCAATGGGTGCTCTAACAGGGTTGATAGGGCTGCCGGTGAACAAAATGATTTGTCTTCAGAATCTCACAGAAATGTTTTTCCATTACTCATTCAGCGTACCAGAGCTCAGTTTGAACAAGTTATGACCATTCATAGACTTGCCCAAAGACTATCTGTTAGTATAACAACAATGCCGCCTGTAGATTTGTTAAGTACTCAAAATGATCAGTCTTTAACCAATTGTAGATCTCCCATTCAAATGGCTGCTGACAGATCTGCTCATGTGGGGGTTGCTGCTGCTGCTGCTGCTGCTGCTGAAAGTGTGAATGCTTGTGTGGATGATGGTGTGTCAGAGGGCGAGGATGATAGAGTGAATGATAGTGTGGGAATGACTGATGCGGATGATCAAATGTTTTTAGAGATTGAGGAAATTTATCCTGATGTAGCTGTTCAAGGTGTGCATGATGATGCAGATGGGGGTGAGGATGATGACTATCTTTTTTTAGAGGTTAAGAATGTATTTGATCCTCCTGTAGAGGAGAGAGCATCTGCTTCTATCAGCCCCTCCCCGGCTGAGAGAAACAATGCTGTTGCTAGTTCTGAAAATACGTCACATCCTGCCTTCGATGATGTTGCTAGTGATTTACAGGGGTATAAAATTGGCGATGGTGGGGTCATTTGTCACCCCTCAACCTCTGTACCATTACCAAGTACTGCTTGTCATCCACCAGCTTCTGCAGCAACATCAAACGTAAATTCTAATAACATCCCCACTGCAGCTGTTGAAGCGTCGACACCTGTTACTCCTGTTGCTGCGCTATCAGAAACTTTATTGCATGTTGATCATGGTGAGGAAGGTGTCGAAAGACCTGTGGTGTTTCAAGTGGGGGAGGGGTCTGCAATACCATCTAACAGGGGTCATGGTGATGGGGGAATAGCAGCTCCTAGCACTAGTGATAGAAATCCAATACAGATCAGAGAGATTCCTGCTTTCAATGCTTCTGAATACCGCCAGCGGGTTGATCTCAGAGGCCTTAACCAGGATAACATTATTGAACTACCAGCCAGGTTGAGGGATAGTCTTTCCAGCGTCATTGTACAGACCATGCAAAATGCACCTTCCCGCAGTTTGATAAATGTTGTGTTGAGAGGCCCGTCACTTGCAGATGATGTACAGGTTATACTTCATTCAGATGATCAAAATAATGTAGACCGCTTTTTGGATGAGGTATCGCGTGTGCTACAAAGTAATGACACATCTATGAGTGATGATGAGCTAGAATTTGTAGTCACATTAGCAAGGAGCATGAGTGGCGGGTTGCGCCTGAGACTTGCTAATGTACTTTATGATGAAATTTTGAAGAAAAAGGGAATATTTTTGCATGATCCGGCCAATGATAGTGATAACAATCTGTGTTTTTCTCTCTGTCTTTCTCATTTTGTTGACCCTGGAATGTCAGTGGATCAGAAATTGGCTTTTGCGAGACAGCTGCACACTACTGTAGGGCTTGATTATACACAAATGGTTTCATTAGCCGACATTTCTAATTTTGAAAAACAATTGGATGTTAAAATCATTGTTTTCCACCATGGTGCCGGGCGTAAACGCCTGCAGTGTTTCCAGACACATGACGCACCCCATCCTAGGACAATCTGGCTGTACCTGCACGGTGAACACTACTATTTGATAATGAATAAAACCGGCTTTTTCGGGGCACCATACATATGTGAATTTTGTTATGCACCATATTACAACCCTATGTTTCATAACTGTAAACACCTGTGCAATGTGTGCCAAACATTGTGCCAAAAGTACTCAGGCAACACCATAAAATGCGATAGTTGTAAACGTATCTGTAAATCTCAACACTGCTTCCAACAGCATAAATCACCTGATAATACATATAACATTACACCATGCACATCACTGAAATACTGTGAAGACTGCAGTAAAACATACAAAACAGGTAGTGCTCCTCACCAGTGTTCTCTTCCAAAGTGCCTGCATTGTCGTGAAAAGATATTGGACACCAAAGCGGGGCATGAATGTTTTATTCAACCCCTTGAAAGGAAAGATTTGGAGAAAAAGTACATTTTCTACGACTTTGAGACACGATATTCCAATGGGAAACATGAGGCGAATTTTGTTTGTAGCATGAACACTGATGGTGAGCAGTACTGTTTTAGCACATCCAACTGTGTCAAATTATTTGTAAAACATTACAGACGTCCAAAATACAAGGGTTATACCTTTATTGCCCACAACGCCTCCGGCTTTGACAACTACATCATTTTAGAATATCTGGTAACTCAGGGCATCATTCCTATCCTGACTATGAAAGGCAGCAGGGTTGTTGCCATGTTCGACAGGGCATACAGTCAGCGTTGGATAGACTCTTTCAGTTTTCTTCCAATGCGTCTGGCTAAAACCCCTGCAGCCATGGGTTTTGAGGATCTTGAGAAAGGGTACTTTCCCCACAAGTTCAACACTGTTGAGAATGAGTTTTACAAAGGAAAGTACCCTGATCCAGCCTGCTACGGGTATGACTCTATGTGTGACGATGAAAGGGTCAAATTTATGCGGTGGTATGAAACAGTCTGTCACCAAGTTTTTAACTTCCAGGCGGAGATCCGCCACTATTGTGCCAATGATGTCGAAGTGCTGCGTAAAGCATGCATGATTTACAGAGAGACATTTATCAAGTGCACGCAGCTTGATCCATTTGCCTTCACGACACTTGCTTCTAGCTGCATGGGAGTTTTTAAAACACTGTTTCTCCCCAGAGACACCCTAGCTCTCACTTATGAGGGAGCCTACATCAAGCAGAACAAGACATGCTCTGATGTATCCATTCAATGGCTAGAGTTTGTGGCTCAGTCAAAGAAGACCATGATTAGACATGCTCTGAACCAGGGTGAAAAAAAGTTTGGCCTTTATTTTGTGGATGGATATGATGCAGCATCAAACACATGCTATGAATTTGCAGGATGTATCTTTCACGGCTGTGTAAAGTGCTGTAATCCTGCCCACAAAAATCCTGTCACACATGTGCCTTACGCAGAGTTATACCATGCCTTTCAGCAGAGACTGTCTGCTCTGCAGACACAATATAATCTCACTGTAATTGTGATGTGGGAATGTCAATGGGCGGAGTTGAAAATGTCAAACATTGATGTTCAGACGTTCATGGCTTCCTACCAGAAACCTGGACGTCTTCAACCTAGGAATGCTCTCTTTGGTGGTCGTACAAATGCTATGAAGCTGTACCACAAGGTGCAGCTTCATAGCGATGAAAAAATCAGATACTATGACTTTACAAGTCTATACCCCACAGTGCAGTCCAGAGAGAGTACCCAATAGGCCACCCGGTAATTATCCACAGAGATTTTGAGTCTCTTGATAAATATTTTGGGCTGGTCAAGTGTACTGTGCTCCCCCCTCGAGGTTTGTACCACCCTGTGTTGCCGTACAGGTGTCATGACAAACTGATGTTCCCGCTTTGTAGAAAGTGTGCTGAAGAGCTCAACCAGACGACAACATGCACGCATCCCGACAAAGACAGGCAGTTGTCGGGTGTATGGGTGTCGTTTGAGCTTCTGAAGGCGGTTGAAAAGGGGTATCAAGTCGTGGTCATTGATGAAGTGTGGCATTTTCCGAACAAAACAGACACGTTGTTCAAAGATTATGTTAAAACATTTCTCAAATGCAAGCAGGAGGCATCTGGCTATCCCGGACATGTGAAAACACCTGAAGATCAGAAAAAGTACATTGATTATTTTGAAAAGGAGGGCATTATGTTAGACCCAGAAAAAATCTGCGTCAACAAGGCAGTCAGGAACTGTAACAAGCTCCTGTTGAACTCCTTGTGGGGACGATTTAGCATGAGGGATAACTTGCCACCCTGTGAGTTGATCACAGAGCCAGAGAGGTTCACACAGCTCATGTTCAATGATCAATTTGATGTACGCCAATTCTGTTTTATTTCAGATCAGGTGGCCATGGTACAATGGCGGCATTCCGGTAATCAGTGGGGCAGAACAAAAGATGTTAATGTCTTTATTGGTACCATGACAACAGCCTATGCCAGACTCATGCTTTACGACTTGCTGGACAAACTGCAGGAGCGTGTGCTGTATTGTGACACAGACAGTGTGATATTCACCTCCAGAGATGGTGATTGGGTTCCTCCACTTGGGTCATACCTGGGTGATTTAACAGATGAAATTAACGATGGTGATGTGTGTGGCCTACCTGAGGAGGACTACATCACAGAGTTTGTATCAGGGGGGCCAAAGTGTTATGCTTATCGCACACAATGTGGCAGAACACAGGTTAAATGTAAAGGGGTAACACTCAACCACAAAAATGCATCTGTCATCACCCTAGAGTCGCTGGAGGGGCTTGTGCACGCCTTTGTCGCGGATCAGCATTCCACCGCCTATTTAACAGCAGTATCTGAGACCATCAAGAGAGATAAAAAACACCTCCATCTCAAAAATGACACAGTTGTTAAGAAGGTACAGGTCGTGTACAACAAACGCAGGGTGTTGTCTGACTTCTCCACATTGCCCTATGGATTTTAAATCAGTCCACAGCTTTGACAGCAGACTGTAGCATCCGTTTAGTCTTGTAGTAAGCGGACCTTCAAATTGTGGAAAGACATTTTTTGTCAAGAACCTCGTTGAAAATGCATCAAAGGTTATTTCACATGAGATTGATAATGTTGTTTACATATACTCGTGCTGGCAGCCTTTATATGACCATCTCCTGAAAGTAAGGGACATCAATTTTGTAAATGGTCTTCCTGAATCTCTGTGTGACGATGTGCTACTACCTCCAAACAAAAATAATTTGCTTATCGTAGATGATTTAATGAACGATGCCTGCAATAATATAGAGGTACAGAATGTCTTCACCAAATATGTTCACCACAGAAATCTAAGCTGCATATACCTGGTCCAAAACCTGTTTATTCAAGGTAAGGCCAGTAGAACAATTAGTTTAAAGACAAATTATGTAGTTTTGTTAAAAAATCCCCAGGATAAATTTCAAATTACATTAATTGGCAGGCAGATTTTTCCCGGGAACTCCAAATATTTTATAGAGGCTTTTAACGATGCAACAGCCACTGCTTATGGCTACCTATTAATAGATTATAAAGCTAAAACACCCGATCATTTTAGACTCAGAACCGATTTGTTATCAGACCAGCCGGTTGTCTACATTCCTAAAAAGCAGCTAAAGGTGTGACAATGTTACAACGCATGCAGAGAAATCTGGCTCTTCTGGAGATGCTATATAAATCGCCGCCAAGGACGCGTAAGGTTATTGTGTCAAATGCCAGTACAGACTTTGTTAATGCATTGTGTGAAATAGCCCTTAATGTATTGAGAGGTAACATTCCGCTGACGGACAGACAATATAACCAACTGAAAAAGAAGAAGAAGACCATCAGATTGATTGCTGATAAAAAGGTCAAAATTTTGAAAAAGAAAAAGACTATTAATCAGACTGGAGGATTTCTATTGCCTTTGCTAGGAGCTGCTATTCCCTTTATCTTCAGCCTCATCAACAAGGGTTAAAATGGAGCACACCCATAAAGTTTTTCTGGTGCCACAGCAACAAATGGAGTCGTTAAAACAGCAGATGCAGCAGCAGCAGCAGCAGCAACCCCCACACGAGCAAAACAACACTTCACTGAGACAGACTGTTCAAAATGAGCTGGACAAAGAGATGAGCAATGTGTTAAAACTTTCTGACACAGACGAGTATGAAAAGGCAAAGAGATATGCGGTTATTCTTCAGCACTATCTGAACATGGTGAGACAGGGGGAGCGTGAAAAAACAGTTTTGACTCTCTCACTTCCAGACTCTGAAGACAATCATACATTAGGTCTCGGCAGCAGTGTTACACAGCGTGTTGATAGTGATTCCACTAAAGAGGACCTGATTGTAAAAGAGGTCTTACATTTATTGCCCAAAAGAAACAAGAAAAAAGAAGGATATATTTTGGATGCATTGGCCCGCTCCAAAAATTTGATTTCATGGACAGACAAGGGCGAAATCATTATCAACAATCACCCTGTTAGAGGATCTCATTTGTATGATTTGTTAAAAAGTACTAATACTTCACAAAATGTTTTGGAGACAGATAGACCCCGGGGCTGGGGCCTTTTTGAAGAATACTGGCCAGACTAAACATTCCTCTATCGGCTATTTCTAATCCACAAGCACGTAGGTCTGTAGAGAGGTATAAAGAGGGTCATGATACTGATGATGATGATGGTGATGATGGGAGGCGGGTGTCCCCTTTGAGGAGAACTAGCAAAAAGAGAAGTCTTTCTTTGGATGCGGCACAGGAACGCCGTACCCCAGGTGCTAGATCAAAACTTTTCAAAACACATGAACAGTGGTTGGATTTTTAGTTTATCGCAGTTTTTTATACATCTTTTTAATATTTTTTTTTTTATTGTTGCTTAACACAGTGAATGTATTTTTTTAAAAATACTGATGACATGAATGTGTATTTTTTATGAATAGTTTGACATGATGAATGTATTTTTTAAAATATTGATAACTTAAGTTTGTATTGTTCCAATCTTGTACAGTTAAAAAAAAAAAAAATGTATATATAGATATATATATCTATATATATATATATATATAATGGATATAATGAATGGACTTTTTTTAAAAAATAAAAGATGATGTTGTGAATGTGAAAAAAGTATTTTTTGTCATGTTGCTTGTGTTGATGAATAAATAATTCAGATGATTCAGAAAAAATATGGTTTCATTCTTCTTTTTTTTTATTTAAAAACAAGCTTGGGGTATACAAGGTTTATGCAAACAACACATTGCTTAAAAACAAACTTGGGTATATAAGGTTTATATAAACAACACATTGTTTTAAAAACAAACTTAGGCATACAAAGGTTTATGTAAAACAGTACATTGGTTTAAAACACACACACACACACACACACACACACACACAGGTATACAAGGTTTATGTAAAACAATACATTGATTGAGAATGAAAGAATAAAAGAAAATGAAACATAAACAAACAAAGGAAGTTGAGGGTAGTTTTTCACTTTCCATATTGTACACATGTAAAATTACACCCACAACATGAGCCTGGTTGAATTTTTTTAACAAATCTACAAACCATAGCATCATTACAGGCAAGATTATCACTATACATCTTTATCAGACTGGTGTAAGGTATATTTTTCTGTATGTGATATAGAAAAAATACACAAAGCTGACCACAGGTAGTAGCAAAATCATCTTGAACCTGTCGGCTAGAATATGACAAAGTATTGCAGTTTTTTACAAGGAAATTGTTGATCTCTGATGGGAATTCAGCATAGTCTGGAGGATTGCCAAAACTGTCAAAAAAATATCCATCTCTGTTTCTTGTGATTTTTACAGACAACCAATGTGCACAAGGCTTCCAGGAGGGGTCAGTGTTTACAATAAACATACAGGGGTAATTACACACTTTATGTTTGGGGAGCTGATCACAGGCCATAACCCCCAGAAAATCTGAGCCATCGATAACACACTTGTGTAAAATACCAGTTAATTCTATAGTATTCATTGTTTGAGGTACGTAGAGGAAAATTAATAGTAATCCAAAAGTACCTGCCTCCTGTTTGATATCTCAACTACTGAATCAAATACAGAATAACATATCAAATTAACTGTCCGGGGCAAAGGTACTCTGAAGCGTGCTTCCAGTCTCACATTGCCTGTTTTGATAGGTGAGACATTTCCTGACCGACCCTCATCAGCTTCCAGGTTGAAACAGAATAATGTGTACCCATTAGCAAAATCATCGAGTGATATGGCCAGCAATCTGCCCTTCAGATGACGCCCCGTGGTTTGAATCAGCTGATAGTATTCTCTCACATACTGGCCTCTTTGGAATAGCGGCTGAAAAGGCTTAGCTGGGAATGACTGACCGTCGGCATACAGACACATAAATTCAGTGTCGCAATGTTCAAAGTTAAATGGGTTACGTGTATAGCTTCCTGTGTAGGCTTCATTATCAACAAATCCGATAATGATAAACTTAGGGATCTGGCCCATAAAAAGGTTTTCATGGTTGGACACGCGTGTCCCTGCAGGTATGGAGAATGTCTTGAGGGAAACTCTGTCTATTGCATATTTTGCATTACAACGTGAAAGAGCTCTGCTGTGTGCCAGCCTGACCGTGGGAGACACGGCCACTTTTTTCACAAAAACACTGGCAGACACAATCCTCGCACTGAATTGTTCATTTCCAGTGGTCATTAGACAGAATTCATCTTTTGATCTAATAAACTTGAGCAAGATATCGACGCCGTTTAGCAAAAGTTTTTCTTGAAAAAACAAATCGGCGTGTATTGGCGAGATTAGATCAATAATACGGCTGTTGGCTGTGTATCTGACTCTGGTCCTCAAACCATGGTTATCACCATCTATCAAGGCAACATTCATGTGACGGGCTGTGTCCTTGCAAAACAGGCCCGTTCCAAACTGTGTATTTAATGTATCCTCGCTATAGTTGATCAAACACTCAATTATTCCCCGGTATGGATAAGTATTGGAGGACTGCGTTATAAGTCTGTCTCCCAATGTAATATCCACCTGAGAGAAAAGTGTGCATCCTGGATAGTTTATGAATCCCACGTCAGCGGCGTTAGCCAGATTTGTACCATTTTCATTTGTAATTTTCACACGGGTTAACAGATAGGAGTCATTCAAGTCCTCCCCACTAGCAGATATATAAAATTCTAAAGGGCCTGTCTCCGTGACAGCCGAGACGGGTGGTATTTCCACAAATGTAGACTTTTCAATAGAGGTCTGAGTGTATGGAACAGTAAATAGATCCAGCTCGGTTTTCACACATTCTTCGGACTGGCTGTGAATGAGTACCATACTCCCTTGTCAGACTTCTCACCTAGAATATGTCCTTTGACAGCAGAGATCTGATGCCTACGCCTCCTGTGCGTCTTTTAACACGTGTGGCTGACCCCCCCCCCCTTCCTTTTACGTTTTTTGATCGGGGGCTGTCTACCTCTTCTAAGAGTAGAGGACGGGGGTTTTTTCAAAGGTCTTCTGGTGCGAACAACTTTGCCGCTTCCTTCCTGTTTTCCTGACGCAGCACCTCTTGCTATGTTTGACACGACGTCCCCCACAATGTTGGTTGCAGCTGTTTTTAAATGAGGCTTTGCAATATGGAACCCCCTTTTCAACAATGGCACAGCCATTCTAAACAGATTGCGAAATAAACCCCCCAATCCATGGCCATACTGGGTGCTTGCACCAATAAATCCTGGAAGATCCCCGCCTGCTTGATTCATATAGTATGATATGTATTTACTGTCATCACGGGTGTATAGACGGTGGGCCATTCTCTGTGTCTCAGTATCCACTCCTCACCGGTCTAAAATGTAGTTTGACAACCACTTTTCCATATCTGAATGGGATATGTTTGTTTTGGTCGTTTTTTATAGAGATCTCTATGTCGTCTATGACCGACTTTGAGAGCGATGTGTAGTGCGGCTTGTCATAAGTTAAAGTGGGCATACGACGTTCTTCATCAGACACATTTATACAGCACAGGAGCGGTACATAGCTGTCTCCCACTAGTTGGAAATCCACAATATCAGTATAAACAAATAAATTATAACTCCCTCCGAAAATGTCTGCAGGGTGAGGCGCTATAGACGTTTTTTTATAAATGGCTATGTCTTGCACAATGAAAGGGGTTTCAGGATCAAAACCCAAAATTTCAGCAAGTCTGCCTCTAAATGTTAAGGCCAATCCTTCAGCGCCAGTGATGAAAATATGATTTCTTATAGGATTGTAGTGTAGATTTATACGTGCTGTCGCACTCATAGTGACGCATTTCGAATTGAATTCTTTCACTACTCTTTGCACTGATTCATAATACCCAGGGGCAAGTGTTAATACGATTTCCTTTTTTGTTTTCATATTGAGGACAGACACATCTCCATCACTTGGTGGGGATGTTAACCAGTTTCTTGGATATTGGAATTCGATTATCCCCACTTCATATGGCTCATTCAGAATGATAGGTTTTGCTAATTTTGTCCGATAGTTCCATATTTTGTTATTTGGATATACGTTTGTTGAAGCATTACTAGGCAATGTCACATAAAATCCGTTTTTCTTATCCATGCTGTTCTAATCCTCCCACCCCTCCGGTGGATTTCACAACTGACGCATTAACAATATAACACGCTCCTTTTTAAACGGTGTCAACAATATCACTTTCAGGCACCCACGAGTTAAATTTCTCAGGCCAGCCCAGCCACTTCACCAGAACAAGACGCTTCCCCCGAATAGTTTTCCTACCCAATATTGTTTCTATTTTAAAGGTTTTACTTTTATCAATAATAACTGCTTGCAGCTCCTGCTCATAAAAAGATCCTTTTAATAACTCGCCTGCACAATCAGATAGTTTATATACAGGAGGGTCCCTCGCTATACACTCAGTTATTTTAAAATATTCATCTGTAAAAGTTTGCTCATATCCTTTTCTAAATTTTCCACGAAATTTTGATATTCTTACTGTATCCCCTATATTGAATTTAAAACCCGGATGTTTTTTACTAGGTTTTGTCTTGTACAGGTTAAAATGTACAGTTTTTTCATTGTCTTTATTTACATCTGCAGGAGGCATTTTTATAGACCTATGATAAGGCTTGTTGTAAGCCCTCACAAGATCTTGAACAACATCCACATATTTACGTGAGTTAACAGATGTTAAGTATCTCCACATGCGTGTTTTGAATGTTCTATTAAAGCGCTCAACTACACTGGCCTTAGTCTCATTTGATGTTGAAAAATGTTTCATTTTATATTGCTTTAATAACTGTTGAAAATGTTTGTTATAAAACTCTGTGCCTGCATCCGTCTGAAGTTTTTTAGGGACCCTACCTTCTCTTAGTATGTCTTTGAAGGCGTTTGTAACTGCCAGCCCTGATTTATTTTTAAGACATCTAACCCATGCGTATTTAGAAAACACATCAATACATGTTAATAGATATCGGATGTTATTATTCTCTGCCTCATATTCACTCATGTCAACCAAATCTGCCTGAAATTGTACGTCTAAACCGTGAACAAACACTCTGTTTCTTGGAAAATTTTTAGCTTCCCTGGCATGTAGAGTATAGGTGTCTTGCCCCAGTAAATACCTTTTAACCTCGGATACAGAAGGTGACTGCCCTGTGGTTTGTTTGGCAGCATTATAGAGTTTACACACACTAGCTAAACCCCCTGGATGTGATGGGTCATAATAAATTCTCTGTAACGTCTTATCCATGGTGGAGAAGAAACACAAATGATTGCATGAAGGTTTTACCACACCTTTTTATTAAAAAAAACACACACACACACACTATAATCAAAAAGTATAAAATAGCCTATTTAAAAAACAGAATGGTCTCGCAAGCAATCACACACAATTTCTCCAAAAGTCTCATCGTCCTCCACTCCTTTCCAGTAGTTGTACACAGAACAAAGCTGTGCATACAGCGCAGTGTTGTCACCCCCGATCGATTTATACATTTCTTTGATCTTCTCCGCAATGTCATGTGGTGATTCATCCAGGTCATCGAACACAGTTGTTGCTACTGCTTGTGTGGCGGCGATACTGGGTGACTCAGAGTTTAGATGAAAAAAATACAAAACAGCCTGAATAAACCTGTCGTTCCAGACTTTACTGTACACGTCTGTGAAGGTGATGCTCCAGAATTCCTCAGCTGGCTCGTGCAAGCAGGTGTGTTGCTTCTGGCTGGGGTGCTGAATGCACGTTTCCTGCCATAATTCGACAATCATTTCATTGTACAGGTGGTACACAACGGCTTTTACACAGTCGTAAAAGCAAGGCGATGGGGGCTTGTTCTCCTTGTCCTCCTCCTCATCCTTCTCCCCCTCCTCCTCCTCCGCACCCTGGACACGGGATGGTTTGAGCGATGATGGAGACGCAGGAGGTGTGACAATCACATGCAGAGCAGGACCCTGGGGGGAGGCTGGAGGGGGTGGCGGCGAAAAAGGACCTCTGCTCAAGCATTGGCTCCAAATCTTTAAAATCAGGAAAACAATAAAAATTAGTGATGAACACAAGTGCATTTTTTTCTTTACCAAAAATACATATTAATGATCCAAACCCACCATTTAGTTTTCGATGTGTCTGATGATTTTAGGTCGACACAGGCTATTGTGGAAAGTAGCCTGCGCACCATCCAGCACATCATCGAAAAAAAGGCGCTTTCTAATCCCCTCATAACAAGAATTGACTCTGTCTGTTTTGATGCCCTTGTCAATTTCTTTAAACAACCTCTGCAAAGCCCCCCAGTCACGCCACTGAATGAAAAAAAAGGTTTTAAACCATGAGTCAGATTCCTTCTGAGTGAGTGGGTAAGGCTGCATTCTCCAATCATCCCTCCCTCTCTCAGAGATCAGCTTTTCTCTGTCCTCACAAACACGTAAAAAAATAAAATCTTCTGGACATCTGTTGAAGCGGTCAGTTTCAACCCTGAATATCTCAGGGCCTACATCGCTCCCCCACTGCGCCACATACAAGGACTCAGGAAAACCACACAGCTCGAGGTCTGTACAGACTTCACCCCGAAACAGCCTCCAGTCTTTCACAGACATGGAGCAGTCTACAGCTACGTCTTCTCCTGAATCCCCACATGCAGCGCAACACACACTCATTGTAATTCTACCAAATGCGTATTTTACAGAATATGCATACCCGGCATCACCAATGTAGTTACGCTCTAGCTGGGCAGGCTCTGCCGAGGCGGTAGACCGCTCGCCTCTCTTTTTACGGGGGGCAGCATCCACACAAAGGTCAAAAGGACGGGGCATGGAAAGCATACCTACAGACGCAGCATTAAAGTATGGGTCCAGAAGAAATCCGCTACCAGTCATGGTTGCTTAGCGAGTGGTAGATCTGGAATTTGCAGCCGCGTGCAGGAATTTCACCCAAAAAAATCAGGAGTTGAGAAAAGTCCGCCACAAAAGTTAGCAGCAAAAATAGCAGCAGCAGCAGCAATGCAGAAAAATAAAAGACAGGGGGCAGCACCAACAAGTGACAGAGGCCTGTCGTCACACCGCAAGGATGAGGGGCACAAAGACAGCTAATCCTGAAAATATTTGGTTATATCAATGCAAAAAACACTAAACACTCCTCTCTAAGGACAATAAAAAACACGTCATCACATTCTCATTGGGTCTTAAGTCATAAAAAACACAATAAAACTAATACTTGAAATCTATTGGGTCACACACTCCTAAATTCACCCCTTTAATGACACATCCCTGATGACATATACCTGAGGGCACACCCCCTGAAGTCACAGCCTCCTAAAACCCTCCTACTAGACTCCGCACCTGTTGTGTGTCACATGACACATGATTTATGGTTTTATGACTTTAGAAGAGGGGGGGTCACAATCCCCCCTCAAACATGTTATATATATACTACTCATCTTCACCATCATCAGAGTCAGAATCTGATTTTGGCTTGGGCCATGTGATGTGTGCAAGAATCATCTGTAAAAACAGGGACCAGCCTCAAAACAAGTAAAAATATATATTCTGAAAAGGGAATATAATATATTTCTGGGGATAGATGATTCATATTCAAACTTACTTCATGTACCTGGGGTGTGAGCTCTGCATCTTTCTCACAAGGGAAAAGGAGTTTCACTACATCTGCTCTATTGCAGAGAAGAGGCCAAATTCCAGTCTCCTTCAGTCCCTTACGCAACTGCTTCACTTGTTTGGCTGATCGATCCAGAACCTGTGTAAAACAACATTAGAAGTCTGGATAAACAAAAACATTGGTATTTAAATAACCAAATTATGTACAACTGAATCAAGTCATTAATGGAGGGGAAGGACTTCAGTTTTACCGCATGTAGGAGTAGCTTGTCATGGAGCCACTTCATGTTGTTTAGGTATGGAAGCGGAAGATCCCATGCCATGCAAAGGTTGACAACACTGTCACGCTGCTCACCTTGGAGTTCAGAATTTTCTTCCAGCTTCAGAGAGAGAAAGAAAAAAAGGTTGGAAGAAAAATTTGATTCATGCAAGTCAAATATGCACCAATATCTCCCAATTGCACAAGCCTTACTGATATCACACATTCAAAGAATATGTAGGAAAATAACAATTGCTAGACTAACCAGCTGAATTGTTTCATGGATGTCCAAATCAAAACAGTCTTCAATAGTAACAGTGACAGTGTCAACTATCTCACCACACAGAACATGTTTGATGGCTGGGCTGAGGCCAGGGAAACCAGGACCACCATACAGGAAGCAATGGCCCATTATTTGTCCTGCCATCAGGAAAAGCTCACTCTCCACCATCACAGCAGAGTTGGCAGGCACCAAGTGGTCTGACTGACCATCAAAAATCTTGGTGATTGCACCATTTCCTGATTAAACAATACATTTGCAATAGCTTACACTTATGGCATTTAATTTAAGGCCCAATTATGAATATCTGCTCATAAAAATGTTAGGAACCAAGTGTGGTACAATCACTGACCAAGATTTAGGTGGAATCCAGTTCTCAGCTTCATCATCATTGTTGACATAACATGCTGGTTAACACCGACTCCAACAGCAGCATCACCTATGGTAAAAGATGACAGGTGAGTACATGTCCATTTATTAGACTGCAATATTCTCCTTTGAAAATGCTGACATATCAAAAAACAGAAAATTTCACCCTCAAGTCTGCATCTCAGTGGCGACGGCCACTCAACATGGGCGCGTTTGTAGAAGCTCACATAAGACATGTCCTGTTCCTCCTGCTCTTTCCTCAAGTCCACTGCAAATCGATTCTCTTCAGAACCTTTGTTATTATGCAGTATCTCATGTGAAAAGCCAAATTGCTTTTTTTGGATCTTCCACCGTCCTCCAGTCTAACAGGGCAAAGATATTTTCAGTAGGCAATATGTAAAGCTTGCTATGTATCAAATCATGAAGAGAAAACACAATAAATGCAAACTACAGGTCATCTAGTTGGAACAGAAAAAAGGTCACCTTACCTTCTAATGTACTGGCTGATGTGCTTGCTGCTGTCCATTGAGGAAGTGGTGCTGAAGCATTATGGACAGAAGAAATGCTGCAAAGAAAGTTGTGAGTTTTGGATGACTTTGCCATCATTGTACCCTTTTTTTGGAAACTCATTTTACAAAATTAATAATTAAATCTTAGTTGACTACCTCTCTCCGCAGAAAGCTGCATGCATCTCCAGACTGTCTGTAGGATAAAGCTGGCTACAAATAGGGCAGGAAGCCATGGAGGACAATGCAGCTGTAGGACGTCCATTTATCTGAACAAAATATGAATATCAGATGTTAAGATAAAGATATGAAAAATAAAATGATAAATGTTCAAGGTAGTTTATTCAAGATGACCTTACATCCTTGCTGGATGTAGTTTTAAGGGACATAGCAGCGGTGTCCTCTGTTGCCAAATTATTCACAGAGACGCAGTCTTCATCTAAGTCCTAGTTGCAAAACAACAACAAAAAAACTTAATATTGTCAAGGAGGGACAATGAGATGTACAGGAAGTAACAACTTACCTCACAGTTTTCCACTTTTTTGGTGCAACTGTCAACATGGAGGGCCAAAAGATGTAATGGCATCACTTCCTGACAATTTTCACAAACTGCCTTTGGCATCTTCGAAAATTCAGAGGCATTTTTGGGGAGAGGACTAACATCTAATTCACCCTACAATGGGCTATGTACAGTGTGTTTTTTCCACCATTTGATGCCCTCTTAAGTTGTGAGGTGGTGTAGCCTTACACCTGGGGGCTTAAAATTGTAAGCCGCCTTCGTCCACCTCCCCCTGAAATATTGAAATCTGAAGTCAGTACTGAGGAGGTGTTTGACAAATTACATGAATAGGGTGCAGCATGCATGAATTCTAACTACAGAACAATAATAATAATAATAATAACAATAAACTTTATTTTTATAGCACTTTCAAAAGGGTTAGGGTTTACAAAATGCTTTGACAGCAGACAGGAACATAAAGTCAGCAAAGCACAAGAGCTTAAACACAGAGGAAAAAACAACCTAAAAAGGTCAATTAAAATCAAAGAACATTTAAGACATACACAAAGGTAAAATGAACTTGAGAGAATGGGAAAATACTATAGATGCCAGGTCCACCAACACTTTATACTTTATGAAATGTAGGTTTCCCATGCCAACAGCAGCACTGGACCAAGGTATGACTATAATTTACCTAAAAGCTAAAAAAAAAATAAAATAAAATAAAAAAAAAACAAGTTGGAACAACTTGGAATAAATTGATTAAATGACTCTGTACCTGAAGCCTTGTAAAACATCCATGAGCCATTCAAGTTCATAAGTTCAGGGTTACTCCTGGGTAAGTATTGCAGATATCTAGAGAAAGACAGTATCATTTTAAACATTCATAATCAAGTTACTAATGATTACAAAAAATACATTTAATGTGACACTTGGTCTCATGAAAAATGTTTATGTCAGGATATGACCAGGAGTTGTATTGTTGGACCCAAAAGCTCAAAGAAGCAAGCAGGAGGAGTTTTAACAGGGTTTATTGAGAGCAGGCTCCAGAGTTCAACACAGGTAAGTGAAACAGTGAGAAAAAGGCTGCGGTGGTGAGGGCTCGTGGAGACCTGGAAAAGAGGGAGCAGAGAGAGATGGTTAGTATTCTGGAGATCAAAAAACACGAGAAGCAAACAGGCCTCGAAAGACATAAGAGCGCCCCTGGACGGGGTGAGACAGGCAATCAGCCTGAGCAGCAAATGCTGAGAGGAATTGAGACGAGGATAGCACAAACCGAGGTGAAGCGTGCAATACTCCCGCGAAGAAGACATCTCAGGAGCCGTCTTATGTAGGGAGGATTGATGAGGTGAGATAGGAAGCAGGTGTGCAGCTGCCGAGCGGAGGACTCCGCCCATGCAGGAGAAAGTTGAGGGAATCCGTGAGGGAGGGGGAGAGCAGACTGCTGAGGATTCACTGAATCCTCACAGTTTAAATATTTATCTTTAACTCTTCTTCCTTTTTTCTTTGAAGTATGTTTAAATCTCATAGTTTCATGAAATGAATGTTTCCAGTGCATCAGTGGGATCAAGAATATTACAACTAGTCATTACAAAACTATAAGACTAGCAACTGGGCCATTTTCATATTATTCATCACATTTGAGGCACAAATGTTAGTTGTGTTGCTTTCACTTGTGTTTTAGGGCTTTTTGTGGCTGTGCAGATATTTATAAAATATTGGCCATATTATTTATACTCTATTAATATTGTATTACTGTTATTGTTTGTCTATTTTTGTCATTTTGTTCCCTGAGTTACAGAAAATATTATGAAAATCAGAGTGTAATTACATGGCTCATAGAAAAAAACAATAAATTGATCTGGTGACCCATCTACTGTCTTTTAAATATAATTAAAATACACTCAGTATGGAAAATTGTATCTGGACTTTTGGCTGATTTACAGGATATCTATAGTTTGCTATGAAACACTCTTGCACCTTACCTGATCATGAGATGCATCTTCAGGCAGTGAGATGGTTTTCATGCCTAACCCTGCCTGGAAAAGCTTTAACTCCTCATCTCCTTTTGGAGTCAGATTTGCAGGTGAGGAAGGACAAAGAATTGAAAACACTGCATTTTGCAAGTGACTGTTTGTGATGGGTGGGTAAACCTCCTCTTTCCCCAGAAAAGACCTGGAAAAGATCTGTGACAGACAATTATGTATCAAATCAATATCTACAATTACCATGATATTCTCATTCAGTTCTGTCCACTTATATAACTCTACAAGGCTGCTCCAACCCTTTATATCATATAAGATTTCCTTTCCTCATGTGAATGTATGTGTGTTTTCACATTGAGTACATATAAACACCTTTGCATTTCTGCTGAGAAAGATGATTGCATGGTGGTTGCTGTCCCTGATGAGGGGTTGAGGACAGGAATTGCTCTGGGTGGAGGACTGACGTTGGTGGACGCGTTAGATGAGGGGTTGCTGGATGACCTTGCCTCACAACTACAGGCATTCATATTTTGTTGGATGAGTGTCACCAGATTTCTTGCAACAGACTCCACAGTCGTCTGTGATCCAACATCCTGACCCTGCAGAAAAACAAGTTTTAACCTAATTATATTTACTATTACTCAAATTCTTCACTGGCATTCGGCGCAATGATAAGAAATTGGGTAATTTAAAAAAAGCTGTTGAAGTTATCACATTAGAAATGCTTCTTGCCACCACATCACAGTCCCTTAAACATACTGAAAAGTCTGGTCAAGATAGTCAGATGGAATGAGTCAAAGTTAAATTCTTGATGATATAACTTAGGTGCTGTGTCTCAGGTCCAGGGCTAGCTGCTAATTTGTTGGACTTCAGATATTTTCTTCTGTCTCTTACAAGCATACGTAACTTGTTATGAGGTTGTGATATTTTTTTAGCATTGTTATTTATTCGGAAATACCGCTTATAACAACCGAAGTTGTAACAACACAAAGGTTATGTACTTACTGCATGCCATCCAGACTCCATTGCATCGTCTGTTCCCAGCCATACAATCCATCAGTCAGGCTTAAAACAGTAGTGGTGACCAGTATCATTGGTGCTTGCACCCCCTGGTGGTATGAAGCTGTATAGCTACAGAGGCACACAGACAAGTGTCCACTCACATACAAATCACTGCACGCATTGCTGCTTATTTTACATATTTGTGGATCTGGTTACACACACACAGATTATTTTACACACATACGGATTTTTGTTTGCACATTTATGGATCTAGTTACGCACAGAGAGATTTTCTTTACACATTTGTGGATCTGGTAACACACACAGGTGGAAATACACATTTGTAAATACTTTTGCTACAATACTGGCCCCATATATTTTGTCTAGATATAGCAAAATATTTTTGGTAAGATTTTGAGTTGTTGCAGTGTGTTTTTATTGGGCAAATGAAAAAACAATGATTTTGTGGTGTAGAGCGTACTCACTACGTTATAAAAATAATAATCGGTCATTTCTTTCTTGGCTAGAATTCCAGAGGAGAGTTCTTCAGCTCCTTCTCGAAATCAAGGATATAATTCACATTGCCACCTCATCTGCTGGAACACGTTATGAAGTGAAGCCAGCAAATACTGAAGAAGAGCTCGAAGCTTTAGAGAATCGCCTGGACCCTTACAAAAAAGAAGTTTATTGAAGTATGCTATTAGTATACTTATTTTCAAGACAGTACACTTTCAGTTTACTTTTGATGTACTTATCCGAGGTATACTTAAGAAAGTAATGCGTAAGTATACTTGGGTTATACTTAAAAGTGTATTTAAAAGTATAAGTATACTTAGACTTTTAAAAATATACAGAAAGGTCTAGGTATACTTGACTTAAACTGAGAAGTATACAGAAAAGTCTGTATATTTGGCATATACTTATACTTAAACTTTTGATCAAGATATACAAAGAAAAAGTATAGTAAAGTACTCAAACTTTCATGCCTAACGTTCAAGTGAATTTGGATTGTAGCTGTACTTATTCTTTTGATAGTAGCCTTTTCAAATATTCTTTTCCAAGCATGTTGGCTTCTTTAAAGCATACGTGAACTTCATACATGTCAGCTGCAAAATAGAACAGCTGATAATAGATGGTACATGGCTGGGACTGAACTTAATCGTTTATGTAGTGTTAATAAACCACACAGAAACAGGTTAAATTATTTTTTCCTGATTTTATTTGAGAAAAATCTCACATTTTTAATACAAAGTCACATTATTGTTACAGACTTGACACACACTGGCTGCTATCATGAGCTGTTACCAAAATTCATCATTAGCTACAACTTAATATAACTCACGACTGCTTTATTAGTCACGTTCATATGGATTTGGCAATGGTGTAATGTACAACTTGTCAGCTGTTTCGACAACAACACATTTATTGTTATCATATTAGGCCAGATAGCGCTTACATCTCCAGTCTTCCTAACTTCATGTATGAAAGTACTTTGTATATTTATCCGTGAATCTTTACAAAAAGGCCTGCTAGATTTAGCAAGTGCCTCATCCAACACACAGCAATGTTTAGTACAGGCACAATATGTAGGGCTTTGATGCACACACCTTTGTTTAAAAATGACCAACTCATCAATGAAACAGTATTTACCATCTTTCAAGTATACAGCACTGTTACATCTTTTTTTATAACCGGTCATATTTTTGACTATGATACAGAACTCCATCAACCAAAAAACGGCTGTAAGACCAGAAGCAGTTGCTTGTGTTTCCACATAACCTTGGAAATGGCAAGTCTATGAGAAGATGGGATATTTTCTTGCATTGGGGGATGCCCAAAACCCTTGACACTCTCATTCATTATGTCACATTTTTCTATTCTTCTTTTAATAAAATAAAGTTCTTCAAAAAAGGATTGAACTTTTGCATTTTCTCATCTGATTGTATGCCTGGCCTTTTCTGGCAGCTCTCTCCACAACAGAAATTTTTTAGCTATTTGTGATGGGACATACTGTGTTCCGTGAAAATACTTCAATAGAGTGCCAATATTCGATTCAAATGCAAAGGTTGAGGTGGCCCATAAAGGTCCCCAGTGTTTAACACTTTGTGCGATGTGTGTGAGCAAGTGTATGTTAAAAGTCATGTGGTTTTTCCCATATAGTCTTTGAAACTCAATGAAAATTTTTTTAAGAGCCAGTTCTGCCATCAAGATGCTGCTAGTCTTAATCTTATCCTGCAGTAATGTATATATGCCAAACACCAAAAGGAACATGTGATTCCAAAATCTGGCAGGGAGTATGCCTTTCAACACAGGCAGAGCATAGAAGAGAAGGAAGGCTCGCCATTCGGAAGATTTCCAGAACTTCCTTTCACCCACTGATCTTGGTGTCCTGGTTATCTCAACAGGAGGTTTTATTTTTGCAAGTTGCAAATCAACCTCATCCATCGGTTTGCCAATGTACCAGGGCGCTTCACTGTTTGTCGTTTCAAACCACTGTAGCAAGATCAAAACTCCTCCAAAAGACAAGAATGCCTTCATTCCTTTCTCCTCTCTCTAAGGCCTGGTTGTAACTTACTAGAGACATGTGGAGCCATAAAGTCTCTCTTTATTTCCCGCCATCTACGACCAACAGACAACTTTGTTGACACTAAAGATGTATTTATTGCCCTGGACTTCCTGGCCTAAACAATGATTGGCCGAGACCTGATAAGGTGTTCGAACAGACTACGTTCCCAGAGACTTATATAATTCTTTTCTACTCCCAGAAGATTCTTCTGTGACACCTAAGATGACTTTTGACCTCCTGGGTAGTGGACCCCTCATTGCTGCCCAAGAGTAGAGAACAGATGTTTTTCAGCCAACAGAAAACCACAACCTTATAAACTCTTTAACGAAACAATGGACACATCTAACAATGTGATATTTGATTCTGTCATGAAAAATGCATTCTGATGATGTGACTTCTGTTTCTCTAACCTTACAAATGCCCAAGTTATGAATATAATGCATTAACCTTCTTAAAGCCTCCTCTAAGGAACCAAGAGCGCCCCTCAGTGGAAGACTGAGGAGAGAACTTTATCCAGGAATGCATCTGCTATATCTGCATTATTGCCTGTTTCTATTGATGAAATGTTTATTACACATTTTCTATACATCAAGTTTTGGTAGCATAACATCTCAAAGACATGCAAACTTATATATCTAAGTTTTAACCACATATATGTTGTTTGGTTGTATTTTTAAGAAGAATTTCACATTTTATTCTTTCTTATCTTCTAGATATGGACTATTTGGTATCAAATCGATTATCGTAAGATTTTCTACTAAGTTGGAGTATTTATATTGGGTGGTTATCAAAGTACAGCTCAATATTTTGGCCAAATGTTAGTTGATAAAGTCTTTGTTACTCATCTAAGGCCCTCCTCCTGTGAGACCCTCCTTAGAAGTCAAAACCAGAGAGACACATTCCTCTCACTCTCTTCTTCTTTGACTTTTCATCCCTACACTTTGTTTTTACATCTTCTTCAACGGTCTGATCCGTTTTTCAACGCGGCTCTCCAATGTCCTCCAATAGCTTCTCCTAGTTCTCCTAGTTCTCCTATATCCTCTCCTGTATCTTTTTCTAAGTTTTGTCTAAGTAACGTAATACACCCGCCGGTTTTCTTGATAAGCCAGTAAGCTATAAGACTACAAAGATTTGTTTCATAGTAAATGGACTTTTGTTATTAATTTCGGAATAATTTGCATCGGGCCAATGAATAATTAATTTTTGGAATTAATTACAAATCGTTTTTTCATCTAATCGAGACCTCAAAGCTCCAGCTCCAACTTCACCTTTAACAGAACCTGCTAGTCCAATCTAAGACGGCACCTCTCTCCCGTGAAAGCTACAGGACCAGCTCATGTCGGAACACCATCTCACTTGGATCCATGGTACTGGATTGAGTGTGGACTTCTCAGCCTCCCTTTGGGACGACTCCAAACCAGAACAGTCCTACAAGGCTCTCCAGTAACTCCTGGACCAGTTTGGGATCTGACACCAGAAGCAGCGCCATAGTAAGACAGTGGTTCTGAGTCCGGTCCGAGTCCGGTTGCCGAACTTGGGCCAGACCTGGTTTGAATGACTCCCCAGAATCGGCCCAAGTACACTGGCCCGAGTCCGGTTGCCGGACTTGGGCCAGACCTGGTTTGAATGACTCCCCAGAATCGGCCCGTGTACACTGGGCATGAAGATGGCGCAATGCGTGAAGATGGCGCCATGGACGGCTGCCTCGGTACTGCGCTCTCTAGTACTGTGTTTGTTATTGTGTATTTTCTTTGTGTGTGCGCACTCCAACCGCATCACTTTTGGCAGAGAAGAGCTACTGAACATTAGGCAGCACTCTTTGGACTTTTTTCCATCTTTCTACGCGGACCAAGAAAGTTTTTCCGAACTTCTGGTCGGTGGAGCAGCGGCTCTTTATGGAGTATGGAGGAGACGCAGACGGGGAAAGCGAGCCGGCGCGCTCGTGAAACTGAGACAACGGGGCTTCCGCACTGCGCTCCCGGCGATCCACCTCCCCAACGTCCGGTCTCTTCCTAATAAAATGGACGAGCTACTTCTCCTAAGCGGGACAAATAGAGACTTTGGACATTCCGCGGCCCTTTGTTTCACGGAAACCTGGCTCAGTGACTCTATCCCGGACAGCGGACTGTACCTGCCAGGATTCCAGCTGCTGCGCGCGGACCGCGTCACGGAGCTGACTGGGAAATCAAAGGGAGGCGGAATATGTTTCTACATCCATGAAGGTTGGTGTACAGATGTCACAGTGCTTAATAGACATTGTAACCAAAATCTAGAGTCCCTCGTCCTGAACTGTAAGCCTTTTTATTCACCGCGGGAGTTTTCCTCCTTTATTCTCGTCGGTGTTTACATCCCACCTCAGGCCAACGTGAGTGAGGCTGTGCAGCAGCTGGCTGAACAGATCACATGTTTAGAACGAGAACACACGGACTCTCTGCTTATTATTCTGGGGGACTTTAACAGAGCAAAACTCAACCATGAACTGCCAAAATACAAACAATGTATTAATTGTCCCACCAGGGACAATAACACTCTGGATCACTGTTACACAGTCTTAAAGGATGCATATCGCTCTGTACCCCGTGCAGCTTTGGGACACTCTGACCACTGTCTGGTCCATCTGATTCCATCTTACAGGCAAAAACTAAAATCTGCCAAGCCGGTGGTCAAGACAGTGAAGAAGTGGATGAGTGAAGCAAAACAGGAACTTCAAGACTGTTTTGACTCCACCGACTGGAGTGTTTTTGAAGCTGCAGCCACCAACATAGATGAACTGGCAGACACTGTGACATCGTACATCAGTTTTTGTGAGGATGTTTGTGTAACAACAAAGACTTTCCGGACATACAGCAACAATAAACCCTGGTTTACATCAAAACTCAGCCGCCTTCGTCGAGCCAAGGAGGATGCCTACAGGAGTGGGGACAGAGCTCTGTACCAGCAGGCCAGGAACACACTGACTAAGGAGATCAGAGTGGCTAAGAGGAGCTACTCTGAAAAGCTGAAAAACAGGTTCTCAGCCAACGACCCAGCATCAGTGTGGAAAGGCCTGCAGGAGATCACCAGCTACAGAAGACGCCCGGCCCCCGCTGCTGCAGACAACAAAGCCCTGGCTGACGACCTCAACAACTTCTACTGCAGATTTGAGAGGGACCACTTCACACCTGTCCCACCCCTCTCTTTAGTTCCTCTGCCCCCCCCCACCACCACCCATAGACACTGAGCCCCTCACCTCAACCTCATCACCACCCCCGTCCCCCGGCACCTCCAACCTCCAGACCCTCCAAGTGAGCGAGGAGGAAGTGAGCCGGCTGCTGCAGAGACAAAAGACCAGGAAAGCTCCAGGTCCTGATGGAGTTTCCCCCTCCTGTCTGCGAGCCTGTGCAGACCAGCTGGCTCCCGTGCTCACTCAGCTCTTCAACAGGTCCCTGGAGCTGGGTGAGGTCCCCTCCTGCTTCAAGCGCTCCACCATCATCCCCGTCCCGAAGAAACCTACCATCTCTGGACTTAATGACCACAGGCCTGTCGCCCTGACATCTGTAGTCATGAAGACCTTTGAGCGGCTGGTGCTGGCCCACCTGAAGTCCCTCACGAGCGACCTGCTAGACCCCCTGCAGTTTGCCTACCGGGCAAACAGATCAGTGGACGACGCTGTCAACTTGGGGCTGCATTACATCCTGCAGCACCTGGATCGTCCCGGGACCTATGCACGTGTCCTTTTCGTAGACTTCAGCTCGGCTTTCAACATTGTCGTCCCCCACTCCCTCTGTTCCAAACTGTCCCAGCTCACCGTGCCACCTGCGCTCTGTCAGTGGATCTACAGTTTCCTGACTGACAGAAGCCAGCAGGTCAGGCTGGGGCACCTCACCTCAGACATTTGGACCACCAGCACAGGGACCCCCCAGGGATGTGTCCTTTCTCCACTACTCTTCTCCCTCTACACTAACGACTGCACCTCCACGGACGCCTCTGTGAAGCTACTGAAGTTCGCAGACGACACCACCGTCATCGGTCTTATCCAGGATGGTGATGAGACTGCTTACCGACAGCAAGTGGATCAGCTGGTGCTCTGGTGCAGTCAGAACAACCTGGAGCTAAACACGCTCAAGACGGTGGAGATGGTAGTGGACTTTAGGAGACACCCCCCCACCCTGCCCCCCCTCACAGTCCTCAGCAGCCCGGTGTCCACTGTGGAGAGCTTCAGATCCCTGGGCACGATCATCTCTCAGGATCTGAAGTGGGAGCAGAACATCAGCTCCATCCTCAAGAAGGCCCAGCAGAGGATGTACTTCCTGCGGCTCCTGAGGAAACATGGACTCCCCCCTGAGCTGCTGCTGCAGTTCTACACTGCAGTCATCGAGTCTGTCCTGTGCTCTCCATCACTGTGTGGTTCGGAGCTGCCACCAGGCAGGACAGGTCCAGACTGCAGCGCACTGTGAGGACTGCTGAGCGGATCATCGGTGTCCCCCTGCCCTCTATCCAGGACCTGTACTGCCCCAGGACTCGTAGGAGAGCAGGAAACATTATGAGGGACTCCACTCACCCTGCTCACAGACTCTTTGAACTGCTCCCATCCGGCAAGCACCTCAGAGCCCTGCGGACCAGGACAAGCCGGCACAGGAGCAATTTCTACCCATCGGCAGTCACCATTCTAAACAGCTCATAGCTACATAATTAATAAGAGCTGCAACTTTTTAAACAGTTGATAGCTGCACTATCATTGCACAGCTGCACTTTCCTCTCTTCAGTTGTAAACATTCCTGGATGCTTGCTTGTATATATTCCTGATGCACATTTTTTATTTTTTATTTTTACACACACACTTTATTGTTAAGAGTTTTGTACATTTATATTTCTTCATTTTATTTATTTAATCTTATCCTCTATTTTTTTTCTTTAACATTTTTTACATTTACCTTATTTTTATTTTGTCTCGTTCACTGTACTAGAGAGAAAACAACTGCCGAAGTCAAATTCCTTGTATGTGTCGCATACTTGGCAATAAAAAACGATTCTGATTCTGATTCTGATGACATATTATATCATGACAATATTTATAATTTCAAAAGTTTAACTGCTGGATGCAAAGTCTCCCTCACCAAAAAGTCAAATCTCAGTGTGTGGAGGCTTTAAGAGTAAAGCTCAACATCAGTAAAGTAACAAGTGACAGCCCCGAAACAGCAATGTACAATTTATCACAGTAAAAAATAAAACATATGACAAATATAGCTTATAAACAGTAACATCCATACAAGAGCAGTGTCACTTTGAATAAACATATACAAGTCAGTAAAGTGCCAAACAAAAGTGCAAAATGGAACAAAAACAGTAAGGTGTAGAAATTTGGACTCTGAACTTCTGCCTTGTACCCAGCAAACGCGCACCAAATGGAGACCTAAAAGATGGAGCAGATACAGATACACTGTTAGACAGAGACAGATAAACACACGGTTAGACAGACAGATAGACACAGACACACTAGGGCTTGACTTTAAGAGTTGCGACTGGTAACCATTTTGAGAAATTTTGAAATCAATTTGTGGCTCTTGATGTTTTAACAGAAAAATAAGTACAGCAAACAGCAATGCTTGCAGCGCGAAATAAGTTTATTTTATTTATTAGTTTGGATAATATTTTGTGCATAAGTGACATTTAAATATTGCTGTTAGTCTTAAAACACTTGCCCTCTCACAACAGACATTCACCCTGTTTACACCATCTTTACATTTACATATTTACATTCGTGGTACAGGCTGTACCACAAATGTAGGATAAACAGATCCAGGATCTGTCCCATTGATCCGATTTGTCTTGACCAGATTACTGTGATCTCGCTAAACCGTACTACCGTCATCAGCTGGCTCTGTAAATTCAGGATTACCCAACCTCAAAGTTTATTTATTCATTGAAGAAATAAAAGTTTAGGTGAATGTGATCACTTTATTATGTTGAAATGCTGACTCAGCATTTCAACATATTGTTATCCGACTTTATTCTTCTTCTTCTTTTTCTTCTTCTTCTTCTTCTTATTCTTCCCTCAACTATTTGGACCTTTTCACAGCTTTCAAATTTGCACACATTTTCACAGAAAAAAATTGAGCAGTGCAGCATGTTCAGGAGATTTGCGCTTGTATTTTTCACATGTGTAACTGTTACAGTTTTTACAGTAAAAATGATTTTCTGCAGATTTTTTGCATTGAAGTCAATGGGAGATTTTTGCAGGTCTGCTGAAAAGTGCTTCAACTTTCAGGCTGTACAGCTTCGGCATACTTCCACCTACAGACTTCATTCTTGCTTTGACAGATTCACTAATCTCTCAACTATTTTTACATGTGTTCGACTTTTTGCTGTCTTCTACAGTTTTTGAGATATCATCGTTTAAGCAACACTAAGTTTGGAGGATTTCTCTGTTCTTAGAGCGTGTCACGTGACCTGTTAGAGCGTGAGCTTCGCCTAAAAATTCCAAAATTTCTAGCGGATAAACTGCAATAAAAGATTCAAACTTTGTTCCACAGATATGATTTATACATCAAAATAAAGCTACACTTCTCCTCTTTCAGCTGAAATTCGTTTCAACCCCGACATTGACATCGTTTTGTCTCAGTGAGCCTCAGAGCCACGGGTATCCCGCAAAGTCCTTCGTCTACTCCAATTTAAATTTTCTTCCCCAGAGAGCTGATCGCTTCACTTTGAAGCCCGTTTTTAAACTGCTCTCGTGTCAACATTTTCTACGGTACATACATGAAACTTACATCAATCTTTTCAGGAGATTCTTGGGATGCTCACGGTGCAGTCCTTTTTTTGATAGCTATCACGGTTTTGGCACAGCATTAGCCCGTATACCCGGAAGTACCCAGCTTAACTTCACCGTTCTGGCAAGCATACAGCATCATTACATAGTCTGCTGCTGTGTCAGCGGGTGTATCATTGTAAAGTATCTGATCTGTTGGCTAAGCGGTTAGCACAATCGGTAAATTATCTGGAGACGGGGGTTCGACTCTTGGTAGAGGCTATCTTATACTACCATGCATATTTCAGAAAATACATAAACACGCATGCTACTCATTACAGTCTTTGCCATTTTAGTCCTCAAAAATTCACGCCTGCCAGCTGTCACGCATTACTCGTGAGACCCACACATTTCATTGGCGTATCACCACCTTCGTCTGCTCATCTTCTCAGTGTACAGCGTCATGACACAGACATGCGAGAAGGATTCTGGGAAATGTAGGCAGAAGTACGCCGACACCATACGACAGCGCCGAGTCCGCTCCAAGCACTGCTGTCACACAAAACACTGCTCGCCATGTATTTTCACATCGAACATTAAATGTGACACGAGCTCCGTCTCTTCATGTTACTGCTTTGCAAAGTCAGCTGGCCTTCGTCCTCACTGTCCAGCCTAATGACACAGACATACGCAACGGATTGTGGGAAATGTAGGCTGATGTAGGCCGACAGCTTCACTTTCAAGCCCGTTTTTAAACTCCTCTCGTGTCAACATTTTCTACAGTACAGACACGAAGCTTACATCAATCATTTCAGCTGATTCTTGTGATGCTCATGGTGCAGTCCTTTTTTTGATAGCTATCACGGTTTTGGCACAGCATTAGGTCGTATACCCGGAAGTCCCCAGCTTTATCATCGACCCACATTAAATGTCACACTGCCTCCGCCTCTTCATGTTAGTGCTTTGCAAAGTCAGCAGGCAGAGCAGCTCCTCTTCCTAGTCCTCAGTCTACAGCGTCATGACAGAGAAATGGAAAACAATGCGCAAGGTTAGTGGGAAATGTAGGCTTTCACATTCATTTCACAAGAAAATACTACGCGGCAGTGCGCTCGACTATGACAGCTCTGACGCCCGCGGACATTCTGCGCGGAGTCTGCTCTACAGTCCGCCAGACTCTGGGTGCATACGCAGGTATACGCCATATACCCACTAGAAAACGCCCCGAAATACCATTTAACCACTACAAAATGCGCAAGGATACGTATAGCAGCATGCTTGTGTGACTTTCACTTTCTCTCAGCCTGTGTGTGTGTGTGCGCTCCTCCGTCTGCCGGTGGGCGTAAAGACGCAGAAAGACGCAGATAGACGCACATCGCGGGGACAGTGAGGGATCATCAGTCACTCTGTGTGATTTTACCATTCACACGGTGTCTTGACAGCTCATGTGCCCGGTTTAAGTGAACAAAAGACTTCAAAAACTGACGAGTCAGTCTTTCATTTACCAAAACTTTACATTCTTCAGCAGTCCAGCTCTTGTTTTCACTCACTCACTGTTTCCTAAATAATAAATTCATCCTGAGGGATCCTCCATCACTTATTCTCCATGATATCAGAACAATCTTTAAAGGATCAAGCTTCAAATACAGTCTGCTGGTGCAGCGGTTCCCAACCTGTAGGTTGAGGCCCATTGTGGGTCTCAGAGCTGTTTTCAGTGGACCGTGTATTAATCTGGTCAAATTGCGGTAAAAATGTCTTCAGTGTATGGAGGCCCTAAGAGGACAAACATCCATCAGAGTATGTCAGATTATACCCACTAGAATAAACCAGACTACACACAAATATTACACTGTTTCACATTTCTCTACTCAGATATTCCTGTCCAGATTTACAAATTCATGTATGTAGCCTATTATTACTTTGAGTTTGATGTTCAAGTATAGATTTGTTGATTTAAAAATGAAGTAGTGATAACTTTGACTTAGATGTTAAACCTTTAGGTGCCAGAGTTTTTCAAGAAAATATTAAATTTTTCTATCATTATTTGAAAAGGCTGTAGTTTGAAAGTGGTTCGAGATAAAGGCAGACTGTCAGTGAGAAAAATCTTCAGTATGACCCAAAATTTGGAATGGAAGTAAATAAACTCATCTAATTTGCATATTGTGACATCACCAAGTAGCGGCCATATTGGAAAATGTACGCAAATGAAGTGACATGAAAGCTTTCATCTCAGGGACTGTAACATCAAAACAGTCATGAAATCTGGAGTTTGGTTTGGGGTTTTCCCTCTCTAAGAACTGGTGGGCATATCTGTTTGTCTCATTTGTGATTAGGCCAGAATTCACCATCCAAAAAAAGAGACAAGAAGTCATTGGGCTCAAAATTTGTCAGTTCCCTGTCTCCACAATACCAAACAGGCTCATCAAAATGTCTGATCCACTTTTGGCACTCTTCCTCATCCCTAAGTAAACCCAGGGCATCATCATTGTAATTTACGGGCCGAGCATGAACGCCCCACCACTATTCTGACTGTGCTTTTCATCTCCCATCTTCTCCCTCGTCTGCCGGCTCCGCGGTTTTTTTCTCATTCATGCTACCACCGTCATTTTTCGCGGTGTTTTGAGCTCCCCTGCTTCCCAGACCACGTCCCCTCCTTGGCACTCGCCGATTACTTTCACTTTCACACGGAGAGGCAAAGCATCGGCCTCGGTATGTGCTGCTTGGCGACTGTCATGGCGCATGGACCCGGTGCCGCTGCGCTCATATGCGCCGCCAATTTCATCCTCACTGGACGACTGAACGTCATCTCAGAGGGTAAATATCCTCAGAATCAGAGTCAGTCAGTACTTGACGAACTAATCTCGGCATTGTCAGTACTCTAACTCACTCTCTATCTCACTCTCTCTCTCTCTGCGTGTCTCTCCCTCTGCTCCGCTTTACAGCCACTCGCGCGTCTCCCTGATCTGGTGTGTGTGTTTCAAACTAAGTTTACGCTAAAACTTTGAATAGAAACACGCCCACAAATGCTCCTCAGATTAAAGTGACACATGTCCACTATCTCCTGGTGAAAAGTGGTAACACTATTCAGCACTATATATGCAGCTATGGCCTGTTTCATCCAGCAATGTTGCTTGTCGCAATTTTGTGACTTTGGCGCCTAAAGGGTTAACTTGAGCAGATCAAGTTTCTAATGACATTCTGACCGTTAATGTCCACTCCTTATTGTCCTCCAATGAAAATCACCTCTGTTTACATTAATTTTCAAGTCAGATGCTCTTATAGTGAATAGTTCATAGTGTTGTGGACTTGTAGCCTACAAATTGATGCCAAAACATTTTTCATTTACTAAAGGAAAATGTAA
The DNA here is from genome assembly GCA_037902135.1 of Cetoscarus ocellatus. Classification (NCBI taxonomy): domain Eukaryota; kingdom Metazoa; phylum Chordata; class Actinopteri; order Labriformes; family Labridae; genus Cetoscarus; species Cetoscarus ocellatus. The sequence continues at coordinate 18,208 of JBAMNC010001915.1, read as the reverse complement.
TCTAGGCTAATTATGCATATTCAGTTGCACATCATAATTTAACCCTTCAAAGCCTGAATGCACAAATAATAGCCAGAACATTCATTTTTTTTTGGAGCTGAAATGTTTTTTTCACTTCCTACTGAAATCCAACAAAATCACAATTTCCATAACATTTATCATATATATATTTTTAGCGGCAAAGTTGCTGACTCTCCCTCTGGTGGCCCGGGTTCAAATTCTGGTGAAGGCAGTTGTACTTTTCAACTGTGTGTCCAACACAGACTGCTGATTACTACAGCTCCTTGCTGTATGCATCTGGCTGCTGTCCTCTCAGTCTGGATGTCACAGGTTGTCAGTCATTCAACCTTTCACTACCATACAACTTTATTCTTTTCCTGTCTTTACAATGCAGATTTGTCAACATATTTCACACTTCTGCTACTGATTACCATCTTTGTCATTTTAGCCCTTACAAATTTTACTCTTTTAATCGTAGATTACAACTTCTTCATGGTGGCCAAACATTTATAAAGCTTTTTGCAATTTCCTTTCATATTTATTCATTTTCAGCTTTCTTTCACAACTGTAACCATTTTTAGTACACATTTCCCACATTTGCAGCTGTGCTTCACTGCTTCCAACTATTTTATGTCACATTTGCACATTTTCAGCTTTGTTTGCATTGCTTTTAACCATTTCATTTCACAGCTAACTCCAGGGACAAAGGAGCAACCAGTGGTCTTCAGAGCCAGAAGCTGAAGGGCCAGACCGGCCTGGAACCCACTGGGAAACCACCAAACCTGCAGTACAGGACTTTGTAGAGCATCACCAGAAAGGACACCTCTTTATACATGGACTTGGTAACATAACTGGGCCTTACACAGTTTAGCATAGCACGGCTAAGCACAGGACATTTTGATTTCTACAATTGCTGCATTGTTTTATTGAATATGTTCTTTATGTTTTAAGCTATGGCTAACTGCTAACCATATTTTAACTTTACCACTTCATGTAGAGACATCAACCTTACACAAAGAGACCATTTTCCTCCACCACTCCCCATGTGGTCCTGGTTGTAAATGCTTTGAGCCATGCGGTCTTAAGACATCCTTTAGAGGCAGCCATCTTGCCTTTGTTACACACACACACACACACACACACACCCCCACACACACATGCGCACACACACACTTGTTCATAGGACTTTCTTAGGTTAGATATTGTATGTTTTCATGTTTGTTTGTTAATAAATGATTTTGAACACAAAGTCAGTTGCTGGTCTGTTAATGTTGCATAAGAATGAATCTTGCCAACCTCTTCTCTGCAGAACTCCAAATCCTTCAACTATGACTGACAATTGATTAGGTATCTTTGGTTATTTTTATTAAGTTAATTATAAATCATGGTTCCAAGTTGATAGTCAGTAACTTTTATGAGACTGACTTAATAAATTGACTATCATTTCCCTTTATGGGTGGTGCCCTGAGGTAGATTTAATGTAAATTAAATCCCAATACTTAATGTACATTATTATCAATTATTTCTGATAGTCAATATTATTAAGTGACACAGTGAATAGTTGTCCACTGATCATAAACGCACAACAATTGTCTGGGTGAGTCTACGAGCGTATTTAATCCTAAAAATAAGGTCCAGGTGTCAAAAAAACGAACTTATCCTTTAATTGCAAGTGGCTCAAAGGCACTCTTCCCATTTATCCCTCGTCAGTTAATCATCTTGGCAAGTTGGTTGGTCATTACTTTGGCCATGGCTCTCCACCCAAAATTAAATTAAGTTACCAGGGTTCAAACCTGCAACCTTCTTGCTGTGAGGCAACAGTGCTAACCACTGAGCCACCACATTTAATTTTACTGTAAAACTGCACATAAAAAAGAAATGTAGCTCTGTGGTCAGACAGACTGGTGCTGCTTCGTCATCGTTAGGGAACGGTCAAATTAAAAGCATTATTAAAATACAGATAGCAGCACTGAAAATCCAGGACCTTATCAATGCTCCTGATACTGACCAATCAGGAACCGGTGTCAAACTTGGTACCCATCCCAGATTACCTTCGCTTCCTTGTAAGCAGGGCCCTTGGAAGCAGCAGCCGTGCCTCGTTATATGTATCTGGAAATGAAAGTTAACATTTAATTGACTAAATGCTGAAATCAATACTTTTCTCTGTTAATGGTTACCCATAAATTGAATGTGATTTGTGGTTGCCAGCCATGAAATTATAATTAAAGCATACCTTTTGTGGCCCTGATCCTGACATTATATGTTTTCCAAGATTCCTCGGGAGGGTCTTCTCCCACTATGGCCCAGTTGCATCTTTCCCTGGAATTGTAGGGAGGCCAAACGCTTCGGCCATCTTGGATCCATGAGGCTGGAACAACCTCTGTGCCTCCCTCGTCGAGAAATTCCACAATGTGGTACATTATCTACGCTTCACTTCTTCATTGTCTCTGTGAATCATTGTCTCTATGAATCAGTCTCACCAGCTGTGGTCAACGGCAGCCAGACTATGTTGGCACCTCACAGAAATACATTTACACATTTTTCACATATTTTTACATTTTCTCAGTGCCAAGTAAATATCAAAAGTGTTGTAAAAATATAATTATTACATTACATGTGATTTACCAGCAGCAACCTCTGAACTGATTTTTTTTTAAGTAACTAATTTCTAGCTGCTTGAAAACCAAGGGGGCAGCAGCAGAAATGCCAAATTGGAAGCTTCAAAATTCGAGTTCAGAAATCTATTTCGAGACTGTCTCAAAAACACAAAAAAGTGTTTAACTAAATTACAATTAAAATTGAAAAAGCTTAATTTGGAAAAAATAAAACCAAATTTCGAAACAATTCAAACAAATTTCATATGGCCCGAGAGGATTGAGGTGCTTGTGTACACGTTCAAATGAATCTGTTATGACAAATGGAGAAGTGGCATGCTCACAAATTTGTCTCTGAATGGAAGGAGTACATACTTTGTCACAGTCTCATCCATTCTAGTGTATTTTAGTTCCTGAGACAGGTCTGCAAGAAGGAAGACTCCAAGTTGGCATGAATTGATCGGGTAGTCAAAGAAGCTTGAACAATGGGTGAACTCATTATACACCAAATATGGATCCCCATCAACCACAAAAATATTCCGGACGATGCCAACTGTACCGTTAGAACAGATGCAGTTATCACCTGTGAGTACCTTGACACAAAACTGTGGAAGACTAATTTCTTTGTACTGCATGGCTGCACATGTGATGTGCGATGGCAGCGGACCCTCACTGTGTGGCTTTCTGAATTTGCTTTCATTTTTACCTGATTTACAAACTGCATTGTTAGACTCTGACATTCGCCTCACAACTTGTGCAACTGGGAACTGGGGGTTGCGGACCATTTTCTTTATTTGACCGAGATAATTCTCAAAGGGAAACCCGGAAATGTTGTCCAAACATTCTCCATGCTCTTTTACGTCACCAGTGAGGCGTGATTTATACAGACCCACTGTATAAAGACCCCAACCAAGGAGGGGGGAAAAAAAGAGAGGGAATAAAGTTTTCGCCTTGCATCCCTATCTGAAACTATTAAATACACTATAAAATGATCACACACTGCTCGTGTGGACAACAAGTACCTTGTACATTTACCGCGGTATGAATTTTTTTTTTTTTAATGATCTAATATTAGGTACAAATGAATCAAAAACTTGGAACTACTTTCTTTCGCGGCATGAAATCACTGCCCAGTATATGCATTTGGCTAAAAAATAGCTCTGCCTCGTAATATTAGATTATTTTTTTCGTATCGTCATGACTGTGCAAGCTACCAGTTGTCCACACCAGCATTTTGGAGTCAGTTGATAGTATATTTAATTAGTTTAAGAGATCGCAAGGACCTGTACCGTTCACCTCGGCTTGCGTCAGTTAGCCGCTAGCTTGGCTAGAAAAACTTAGAGTTTAAAAAAATGTGTCGGTCGCTTTCTCCATTAAACGGCGTACAACATACTACACATAACAACTTATAATAACATTTCTGTATAGTATTTGGGTTAAAACTTACCTCTTGTCAACCGTCCTGAATTGATCTGAATGGGACGTCAATCACAGACCATGTCCTGGGACAACCTCGTAACTGGTAGAGTGCCTGGAGAGAGAGAGTGGCGACAACTGACGTTTACTGCAATGGTTCAGTTTTTTTCACAGCAATGGCGGAACATGGAGCCCCTCAAAAGTTCCCGGAAGTTAGCACAAGCTAACTGCCGCTCAATGTATTTCAATGGAGAGCATGTACGGAGCAACACTTGTTCCAGGTAAAACGTTTAAAAAATGACATTTTCATATCAGTAGAGCATCGAAATTAAATTGACACGAATAATTAATTACGTTAGCGTATTTTCCCTGTGTATATATAGTAATTATTATGGAAACTAGGCTTTACTCTGAAAGCGACACCTGACGTGATCATTCAATGTGCATGCAGCTTTGCTCCCCCTCTTCACTCAATCCTGCTCTAGGATTGGCTGCAGCTGTCCTTAATTGATTAGTGATTTCAGAGCAGTCGAGTCAAGCAGAGGGAAAGGCAACGGAGAAGAAAGGAGAAAGAAAGCGTTTGGAGTTAAAGGTAAGAATTAAATACAAATAGCCACTGTTGACCATTTCTTTATGTAAGTTCTGGTTGATTTTGAGCTGTTTGCACGCATTTTAGGGGAAAAAAATCCCACTATTTATTTGCCTTTCTGTTTCTGGCGTCGGTGCACAGGGTTGTGAGGTTGTGTGGGGGCCTGCATGCACAGCGAATAGTCACCATAGCAGTCTCTTCTACATATGTATGTGTATGTCGACATATCTACATATCTATCTCATACACAAAAATATGTAATATTTTCAGTGTTTATCAGTTACCTGCAATTGGTACTGTGGGGTCAAGAAGCAATGATGCCACTTAACAACTTCACTTTGCAGGCCAGGAGCATGAGTGAAAATGGTGTGACTGAAAACATAATAGATGCAATGGTATTGAATCAGTCATAACAAATGTCCCTAACAGGTGATATCATCTTGCATATTTGGAAACTTACAGAAGGAGCACTTTGTTGTGGAGTGTCAGTGATGCTGCAGGCCAAGGGTAATGAGTGGAACAAGACTGAAAATACAGTAAGGTAGGTCAGGCATAATAAATTGTACTAAATGGGTATTATCATGAAATATTCAAGGAATCGAACTAAACATTATATTAACTATTGCTATTAGTGAGATTTTTTGATACACAGTCATGCAGTGCAGTACAAAATACTTCTGTTAAAACACCAGGCTCAAATCGAACTGACTGCATCCTTCTCTGCAGGGTTCTAATTCCTGGCAAGGGAATCTGCAAGTCCTGCAAGGCCTTGTAGCCAGTGAAACCAGCAGCAAATCGAAGTTTTAATGCCTTCTTCACTGTGTCGTTGCTCTATTTCATCCCTCTTGTGGTTAGCCGGCCTAATGCTTCAATCTGATCTTTGGTTAACATTTTCTTAATTTTTCTGTCCTTAATTTTGATTGTCCTCTTGAGAACAGCATTTTCCTGCCTTACTTTTCTCAGTGCTGCTCTGTTTTTTTTAATTATATTTTCTTGTTTTTTGAGTTGTTTTAGGAGCTGTGATTCCATGGTTGGTGACTCCCTGCTATCCTGAATGGCTGATGTGAGCTCTCCCTGTCTCTCCTCATCTGCCATGTCCTCTCTTCCTTCTGCGTCACTTTCCCTTCTCTCACACTCCTCATCTTTTCTTTCCTCAATCTGAGAAACTGGTGTAAGTAGAAGATATGACACTGTTCATTTTTAAATACTAAAATAATTTTGTCACTCAAACAAGAAATATTGGTATGGTTATCAAGAGTTCATATACATTATACCTGTCATCTTTAATACAGTAGCTGTGATCAGCAGATATGGAGCCTGTCTTTGCAGGTGACAGGGGGCATCGTGGAGTAGGGGCCCTCCTCTTTCTGACTACTGGCCGATGCACAAAGATGGTTGGTATCGCATCCTCCTTCAGCCTAGTCTTGCCTTTGCTGGTCTTGACAAACTGATCAGCCTCAAAATGTGCCTGGGGAGTGACTTCAGCTTAATTCTCACACTCAACAACTCACTTTTATCGAGGAGTACAGACGTGTAGAATATATCCCATAGTGGTTGAATGCACACTATGAGGCCCAATTCCAATCTGCCCCCTAAAAACTCAGGCCCTGAACCTTAATTAATTACCTGACGTCGGCTGTAAGTGACTAAGGGTCCAAATGCTGTAACCATGAATAGAGCAGCACTTACCCACTCTCATGACATACCTACCTTGACAACAAAATGTTGTTGACGCTGGTCTCTGACTGGTAATTTACAGTTTACTTTCAACAGTACAGGGTGTGTGAGGGGGACGGACTCAAAACAAAATGTTCCTGGATCAGATCTGATCAAATCAGCAATAATCACAAACTACACATGTAAATGCAGACAGTAAACTTTTTCGTTTCCTTTTTTTTTTTTTGCTCACGTCCATTAACAATAAAGAGACTGGCAGAGCTCTGACTACGTTTGTTTATTTACTCCACAGCCCCCCCCCCCCTTTTTTTTTTTTTAAACACTTACTGATGGCATCTGATGGTATTTGTCTTCACAACACTCTAAACTGTGGGTAATTTCCTTATGCAAAGTCAGACTTACAGGGATTAAGGGGGCAGAAAGGACTCATTCGCTGACTTGATCTGTCAGTGAGTCCATGAGGGGTTGGACTGGTATTGGGATTTAGATAGTACATTATATTTATATATTATAAATTTCAAATTTCCTAGTGGTCTGGTATTTGAAAGTGTGTCAATGTGCAAATGCATTGTTTGAATGTGATTACCTCACATATTTTTTTGTTGTTAAACTCTTTGTCACAGGTAAATTGCTCCTTCTGACTTTAGCCACCCACGTCTGTCTTCTGTCCCTGTCTTTGGGAAAGCCATACATGCAGACGCCTTTCTCTGAGCGGCTGGAGCAACCCCATGCAGCGCAGTACACCATAGTGAAGACTGTATCAAGGACATCATAGTGGAAATGACACAAACAGCTTGTCAAGCTGATCTGTTTGACTTCTGTAGATAAAGTTTTTAAGGAATTCATTGTGGTCTTCAGTTCATGGGAAAAAGTGACTGCATCCCTCAGAGTAAGTTTGGTAACACAGTTATCAGTATGCTGTTGCAAGTCCAGACCTTTTGTGTAGTGAACTGACAATCAGTTGTCACCTGTTAGTGTGCCTCACTCAAGTCTGAAAGTGTAGAAAAAAAGAGGAAATATCAGTTTATTGCTTCCAACAAATACACGCTTATTATAGTTATAACAGGTCAAAGCATATATATTTATAAGGAAGAAGAGGTAAGAAACAATGATAAAATTCCATTTATTTGCAATGAATTCATATATTAGAACACAGTTCTCAGTATGCTGTTGTAAGTCCAGACATATTGTGTAGTTAACTGACAAATAATTGGTTGTCACCTGTTAGTGTGCCTCAGTCAAGTCTGAAAGTTTAGAAAAAAGAGAGGAAATATCAGTTTATTGCTGACAACAAATGCACAGGTTTAGTAAAGAGAGAACAAGTCAAAGCAATTAATACAATTTATAAGGAACAAGAGATAAGAAACAGTGATAGAATTCAATTTATTTGCAGTGAATTCATATATTAGAACACAGTTATTGTGCTGTTGTGGGTCAGATTTATTGTGTAGTAGTCGATTGGGAAATCACTGTCATCCGTCAGTCTGCCTCACTCGTCTTTAAAAAATCAACAGAAATATTACGATTGAATTGCTCTCAATGAATATACAGGTTTAGTAAACTTAGCAGAGTTCAAAGCAATTAACATAAAAAGGAAAAAAATTACAAAGCAAAGCATTTATTTGACATTATTTACCGATTATCGTGGCCTTCCTGTTACTTTTGTATTGCCCGCCAACCACTTCCGGGAACTTTTTGAGGCTACATGGATCACATGATCGGCCAGCTTTTTGAACTTCCGTTGTCGCCACTCTCTCTCTCTAGGCACTCTAGTAACTGGTAGTGACGTCATGGCCGAGTTACAGTTAAAAAATCGGAAAAAAACGTGCCGACCTACCAGACTATTGTTAGCCGTTGTGTTAGCCGTTGTTAGCATGCCCTGCGTTTTAGTTCACAAATACCACATGAGGAATGTAAATTACACTATGGCAGCATTTCTATAAATATAAGTTGAACAAAACTATGTATACGACTGACTTGGTGTGACAAACACTTGTCAGAAGTGCTTATAAACTGATAATTACAGGAGCTTAATAACTGTTTACACTGGGGGAAGCCGTCTTCGATTGTCAGCTCGGGGGTGGTGAGGTTCCCCGAGTTCCCAGTAGGAAATTCCGACCCTCGGGGGGCGTTCCAGTTGAAGTTTCTTACTCGGAAATCAGAAATCCCGACTTCCCAGTACAACTGAAACGCACCATCGCCTCGACGGAGGCGGAATGTGTGATGTAATCGCCCGGCAGAAAAATCTAGCCGAAATTGTGTGTGATGTAGGCACAGACGCCGGTACGGGGTTGGCAATGTTAACGTGCATGGACTGCGGAGCCACCGCAGCCAGAGAGCGTGCGCAGACGCACACACACACAGACATACACCCACACACAGACACACACACACACATTATCACAATCATATCATAACATGATGATTAAAACAATAACAATAATAATAATAGTAATATGAACAATAGATAATATGATTAACAAAAAATAATCAATAATTATGACAATAATTACAATCATATACCTGAAAAAATTGACAGTCAAAATTATTAAATTGAGAGTCACACATCAAAAATATAAATAGTTTACATATACATATAAAACAGTTTATTTTTTGTTTCCCCATTTTAAAATTAATATCACATATTGAAAGAAATATCAATTAGTTAAACCAGAGAATGGAAATCATGTCTATTTAAATCTATAATTTAAATGTGCCAATCTGCCGGAAGTACCCTAAAATTGGGCCAATTGCACACATCCGAAACACAGCCAAATCTGTCAAACAGATCTGACCCAGATCTGGTTCACTTACGGCAAACCATTGCCGACAGACAACCAGAATTGCCATAACTCAGCCAGAATCGGGCCGGGTCAGCGGGCTTCCTGGGTTTGCTTATATTTCATCAAAATTGCTGGTTTTGTATAAAACAAATCATCAACCTGACACTTCAGTTTTTAGCTCTTAATGATCTTTTCCCAGTGATTTACACATTTTTGGAGACAAGTGTTTGTGTCTCATAACCAATTTCAAACTTTTGCTACATTTTAGAGTACAAAATATCAAAATGGAGTTTCTTAGCTAAATACACTTATTTTTGACCAGAAATGCTAGTTCTGATTAAAACTATTTTCCTGGCACTTCAGTTTTAAGCTCTTAAGGATCTGTTCCCAGTGATTTACGCATTTGTGGAGACAAGTGATTGTCTCTCATAACCATTTTCATACGTTTGCTACATTTTAGAGTACAAAACATCAAAATGGGGTTATCTTGGCTAAAGATGCTTATTTTTGATCAAAAATGCTGGTTCTGATTAAAACTTTTTTCCTGGCACTTCAGTTTTTAGCTCTTAATGATCTTTTCCCAGTGATTTACACATTTTTGGAGACAAGTGTTTGTCCCTCATAACCAATTTCAAATTTTTACTACATTTTAGAGTACAAAATATGAAAAAAGTGCTGTCTTAGCTAAATCAAATATATTTGATCAAAAATGCTGGTTTTGCATAAAACTGATATTTTCCTGGCACTTCAGTTTGTAGCTCTTAATGATCTGTTCCCAGTGATTTACGCATTTTTGTTTGTCTCTCATAACCAATTTCAAACTTTTGCAGCATATTAGAGTACAAAATATCAAAATGGAGTTATCTTAGCTAAATACGTTCATTTTTGACCAACAATGCTGGTTTGGAATAAAACTGATATTTTCTTAGCACTTTAGTTTTAAGCTCTTAATGATGTTTTTCCAGTGATTTACGCATTTTTGGAGACAAGTGTTTGTCTCTCATAACCAATTTCAAATCTTTGCAGCATTTTAGAGTAGAAAATATCAAAATGGAGTTATCTTAGCTAAATACGCTCATTTTTGACCAACAATGCTGGTTTGGAATAAAACTGATATTTTCCTGGCACTTCAGTTTTTAGCTCTTAACCCTCTATGGTACGCACTATGATCCCAGTTGGTAAAAAAATGTTTGGGGTGTTTTTTTGTCTTCAAATAGACCAAGTAAACATAATGAAGAGACATTTTCAAAAAATATTATTTTTTTGGTAGTTTTTAGGGTTCTTTGCCATATGGCAACACTGTACCATAATAGAAAGTAATGAAAATGAGAGTTTTATTTAAAATTGTATATAACATTTATTTTAAAACTCATGTTACAGTATAAACAATCCTCAGTAGCCTGAACAGTTAATAATACATCTCATGTGAAAGTAAAAGCTTTTAAAAAGACATTTTCAACATTTAATTTGAATACATGTACAGTACTTTTTGAGTAACTGATTTGACTTGTTGATGGCCATCTTTGCCTTACTGTCTCTGTCCTCACTGTCTCCACTGTCCTCATTCTCTGGCTCATAGTCTTCATCCATCTCACTGTCTTCATCACTCTCACTCTGCTGTGTTTCCAGCAGCTCATTTTCCTCGTCACTGAATCCTTTGTCATCTTCACTATCATCTAATGGGAGGGCTAGTTCAGCTTTTTTCTGTGATTTACCATAAAAACATTTTGCATTCATTCTGTAAATGGAAGAAAGATGTGTCAAATATCATCATATGCAATGTGGAAAGGACTCACAAAGTGCATTATTATAGTTTATAGACTATAGAAGATCAGTATACACCAATGCAATTGCAAAGTAGGCCTATAACTAAATACAAAATGTTATCAACATGCCAGACTACTAATCCATAATGGTACGGTGTTGCCATATGGCAACGTACACATTTTTAACATTTTCTATTATTTATTGATCAAGTACAGTGCAAGAAACTACATAATAATGAACTTAACTCACCTATTATTGAGTGTATATTTTTTTCCCTGTTGAAAAACTTCGAAAAAACACTTTTTTTGGTGAATTTTTAGGAGTCAAATGGTGAGGCTCCTCCTGTCGATGATGTCTGCAGACAAGGGTTTCAAAGTGGCCTCCAGAAAGTCATGTGACAAATTTAAACACTGCTATTGGTTTACTTAGAACCCCACCTCTTTTTTAATGCGTTGCATCATAACTGGGGATGTATTATCTGTGTGTAGAAGGCTTAAAATGGGGTTGTTGCCATGTGGCAACACTGTATCATAGAGGGTTAATGATCTTTTTCCAGTGATTTACGCATTTTTGGAGACAAGTGTTTGTCTCTCATAACTAATTCAAACTTTTGCTGCATTTTTACAGTACAACATGTCAAAGTAGAGTTATGTTAGCTAAATATGCTTATTTTTGACCAACAATGCTGGTTTTGAATAAAACTACTATTTTCCTGGCACTTCAGTTTTTATCTCTTGATGATGTTTTTCCAGTGATTTATGCATTTTTGGAGCCAAGTGTATGTCTCTCATAACCAATTTAAAATCTTTGCAGCGTATTACAGTACAAAATATCAAAACAGTGCTGTCTCAGCTTCATCAAACATATTTGATCAAAAATGCTGGTTTTGCTTAAACTGATATTTTCCTGGCAATTCAGTTTTTAGCTCTTAATGATCTTGTCCCAGAGATTAACGCATTTTTGGAGACAAGTGTTTGTCTCTAATAACCAATTTGAAACTATTGCTGAATTTTTGAGTACAATACATCAAAATGGTGTAATCTTAGCTAAATATGCTTATATTTGATCAAAAATGCTGCATTTGAAATTAAATGTTTTTTTCCTGGCACTTCATTTTTTAGCTCTTAATGATCTTTTCCCAGTGATTTACACATTTTTGGACACAAGTATTTGTCTCTCATAACCAATTTCAAACTTTTGCTGCATTTTACAGTACAACATGTCAAAATAGAGTTATGTTAGCTAAATATGCTTATTTTTGACAAAAATACTGGTTATTTTGGTCATTTTAGAGTACAAAATATCAAAATGGTGCAGTCTCAGCTACATCAAATATGTTCGATCAAAAATGCTGGTTTTAAATAAAACTTATATTTTCCTGGCATTTCAGATTTAAGCTCTTAATGATCTTGTCCCAGTGATTTATGCATTTAGAGAACAAAATATCAAGTGCTATCTAAGCTAAATACGCTTATTTTTGACCAGCAATGATAGTTTTGATTAAAACTATTTACCTGGCACTTAGGTTTTTAGCTATTAATGATGTTTTCCCAGTGATTTACACATTTTTGGAGACAAGTGTTTGTGTCTCATAACCAATTTGAAACTATTGCTGAATTTTTGAGTACAATACATCAAAATGGTGCAATCTTGGCTAAATATGCTTATATTTGATCAAAAATGCTGCATTTGAAATTAACTGATTTTTTCCTTGCACTTCAGTTATAAGCTCTTAATGATCTTTTCCCAGTGATTTACGCATTTTTGGAGACAAGTGTTTGTCTCTCATAACCAGTTTCAAACTTTTGCTGTATTTTGGAGTACAAAATGTCAAAATGGTGCTGTCTCAGCTACATCAATTATATTTGATCAAAAATGCTGTTCTTGAATAAAACTGATATTTTCCTGGCCCTTCAGTTTTTAGCCCTGAATGATGTTTTCCCTGTGAATTATGCATTTTTGAAGACAAGTGTTTTGCTGTCATCACCAATTCCAAATTTTTGCTGCATTTGAAATTACAAAACATCTAAATGGAGTTATCTTTGCTAAATATGCTTTTTTTTTTTTTTTTCACCTAAAATGCCATTCTTGAATAACACTGAAATTTTCCTGGCACTTCAGTTGTTAGCCGTGAATGATGCTTTCCCAGTGATTTACACATTTTTGGAGACAAGTGTTTGTCTCTCATAACCTATTTCAATATTTTGCAGAATTTTAGAGTTCAAATTCTGAAAATGGTGTTTTCTCAGCAATATACGCTCATTTTGACAACAAATGCTGTTCTTTAACATAACTGATATTTTCCTTGCACTGCTGTTTTTAGCCCTCAATGATCTTTTCCCAGTGATTTGCGCATTTTTGGAGACAAGTGTTTGTTTCTCATATTCAATTTTAATTTTTTTGTTGCAAGTGAGACTACAATATATCAAAAAGGTGTGATCTCAGCAAAATACACTTACATTTGATACAAATTCTGGTTTTGATAAAATATGATATTTTCCTTGCACTGCTGTTTTTAGCCCTCAATGATCTTTTCCCAGTGATTTACACATTTTTGGAGACAAGTGTTTGTCTCTCAAAACCAATTTCAAACTTTTGCTGCATTTTGGAGTGTTTAACTGTCATCACCAAATCCAAATTGTTTTTGCATATTAGAGTACAATATATCAAACAGTTGCTGTCTTTGCGAAATATGCTTTTATTTCATCAAAACTGCTGCTTTTGATAAAAACTGATATTTTCCTGGCTCTTCAGTTTTTTGCTCTTTGCCCAGCGATTTTCACAATTTTTGAGACAAGTGTTTGTCTCTCATAACCAATTTTAAATTTTTGCTCCTTTTTAGAGTACAAAATATCAAAATCGAGCTATCTCAGCGACATATGCTTTTATTTGATCAAAAATGCTGGTTTTGAATAAATCTGACATTTTCCCAGCCCTTCAGTTTTTGGCCCAGTGGTTTCCGCATTTTCTGAGACAAGTGTTTTGCTGTCATCACTAAATCCAAATTGTTGCTGCATTTCAGAGTATAATATATCAAAATGGTGTTATCTCAGCAAAATATGCTTTTATTTGATCAAAAATGCTGAATTTGAATAAAACTGATCCCACTGAGCAAACGACTTCCGTGGACGTCCAAAAGAAGTTGATATTACATTGTTCCGTCCAGAACGTAATCTTAACATCTATACAACGTTCATATTTAGTTCTAACATTTTAAGGGATGTTGTTCAGCCTGGCTCAATTCTGGACATCTACAGACACCCAGAACTAGTCAAGAACAGACGCTGAGACAGACCATAATATAAATGTAATATAACAGTTTATTTGACATCAAGAAATTAGTCTGGCCCAATTCTGGACGTATGTAGACGACCAGAACTTTTTGAAAATAAGCATTCCAACAGGCTGCAATCTGGAATTCCAGTGTCAACCAACGTCCACAGCCTATAGAATTCTGAGAAGCTATTTGGGCGTATTGACAACCAGAATGAGTTGGTGAACAATTGACGATCAAAGAGAAAAATGGGGGCAACTGCTGCAGTGAACCAGTCCGCTGTGGTAAAGAGGGAGCTGGTGAGAGGGCGAAAACTCTCAATTTATTGGTCACGGGTCATGACCAAAAGAACAAGATCCTGAATACAAGCAGCTGAACTGAACTTCCTTCTCAGGGTGGCTGGGCTCAGCCTTAGAGATAGGGTGAGGAGCTTGGACATGCGGGATGACCTCTGAGTAGAGGCGCTGTTTCTACACATCGAGAGGAGTCAGTTGAGGTGGCTTGGGTCAGGATGCCTCCCTGACACCTCCCTGGGGGGGGTGTTTCGGGGATGTCCATCTGGCATGAGACCTCAGGGCAGGCCCAGGACACACTGGGGAAATTATATCTCTTGACTGGCTTGAGAACACCTCATGGTTCCCCTGGAAGAGCTGGACTGGATAAGTGGAAGAAAATGGACGGACGGATGGAGAAAAAGATATTCAAGCAGACCAACTTAGACAGATCAGGTCACTATCTGAAAGTCTATTGACTGGAGAGTTGAGAAAGAGGCCCTGCATTAAAATTCAAAGAATATGCCAGGCAGTGTGTATTCCATACCAGAGACAGGCAGGCTGGGTAAATTGCCCTGTCAGCTATTGGTACCATTATGTTAGGCCTATACTTCATACACAGTACACAACACGTGTAAATTTAAAGGTTATACAGTATGATTAACAACTGAAATCCTTACAGGACATGAAGGAAAACACAGTGGCCAGTACTTAAAAAAAACTTTAAATCTGGATCATATACATATATATTCATACATATATATAAAAGAAAGGATGACCTGTAAAATGATGGGAAACAATGAGCAAACAATCGTTGGGGGGGCCGCCGCCTGTGTGGATTTGAATAGGGCTTGAAAGGCCACACTGATCGCGGATTGCATTGGGGGTAGCAAACACCATTTTTGCGGGCAACCTTCTTGTTCTTGACATCATCAACCCTTTGGGACCATAGACTGTATATAGAATGGACAGTGTGGCTCTGCCTTTACCATTGTACCATTGTACGGTTTTGAAGCCAAAATACCCCCATACAGTGGCCGCCATTGTGCAGCCAGAGTCTGCAGAGTACAGAATCTGTGTGGAGTTAAAAAAATAAATAGTTATTTCTTTTTTTTTTTTCAAAAGTCTAATCTCTTCTTGGCTCTACTTCCTGACTTATTTTACTCTTCACGAAAAAAAGTATTTAAGAACGACAGCTGTCAGTCATTGCTAAATGTGACACAAACCCTGTTTTTTTTCTTTACCTCTAATAACTAATGAAAAAGAAACTTTTCAGTAAAAAGAAGACTTGAACACAATGCAGCCCAGTAATATTTTCATATCACCCCAGAGTACGGATGAAAGAAATGTTTCTACGAGGTATATTTATTTTTAAAAAGTTGCCCACAGCCCCATCTGAATGACTGGTGGAGATGGAGTTTTGTCCTATACTGGTGCCAGTCATCAGGGGGAGCAGTTTTCATGGTGACCTCAATTCGAGTGGAGCGAGGTGGCGTCCATTGTTTTACAGGACCAGGTGAGTCACACATTACTTCATTGGGAGCCGACCACCATATTTCTGCAGTCTGAGTAAGTACAGTCCTTAAAATATGGAGGCACAGAAGTTCATTCTACTTGCATTTGGAGTTTTATTTTTTCAGCCGTGTGCAATGATATTTTAAGGACAATACAATGTACAAATCGTTCCTAGCTTTGGAGAAAAATAATTGAAATATCAATAGCCTCCTCAGCTTGTCTACCTTCGGCCACTGGTGCTCTCTATTTAAGCCCCCCTCCCGCTCTGTCATGATCGAAATTGAGCGTGTGCATCCAACACTGGAGTAGTTACTATGACTTCCTGTCATAACTTTCAAAATAAAATACACTCAAACATGGTAAAACTCTAATTTATCAAGCGAGTGAGGTGGTTTGTTCTTATAGATTGTAAATTTACACAAAATAATGAACAATAAGTCCTTGTCCCTTAAGTATGAAGTTTCTTAAGCATAGCCTATAAACAATTTATAACATAGAGAAAAATATTTTGAAACAGCAAAATCGGAAGTAGCTGAACCATTGGCGGGCTTCCTGTAAACAAGCAGTTTCAGGTGCCCTCCGGTTACACTGACCGGAGCTTCCGGGCGCACTGAATTTATTTTACACACACACACACACACATCTACACACACACACACTCCCAGACTCATGATGAATAGTATAAGTTTACACACAGACATGAAAGCTATTACCCCCTGTGTGAAAGGTGGTCCATGTGAATACTCAATGTGTGTGTGTATAGGTTTTCAGTGTGTGTTTCATAGTGTGTATTTACCCATTGACAGTGTGTGTGAATACTCAGTGTGTGTGAGTGTGTGCATGTATGGTTGTGTGTGCTTTTTTTTAGTGCGTGTATGCAGCTTTTTAATGTGTTTAGCCTTTATTTACAGTGCGTATGTACCCACTATCAGTATGAGTGTATGTAAACTGCGTGTGTGTGAACAGATTTTTTGATGTGTTTTGCCCTGTTTCGGTGCATATGTGCCAATTGTCAGTGTGTGTGTGAGTACGCTGTAAGTGTGTGTGCAGATTTTTTATGTGTTATGCCCTAAACCGCCTCCCATACGTTTCTACTTAAACTTCCGAGTAATCATTACTAATTGTTTTATGTTTTGTAAAAACCTGCTTTCATTACTAAACATTAGTTGTTTGTACTATTTAGCTGGAGAGATTCATTGCACCAATCTTGTTTAGCAGAGATAACTCAGAATGTTTAGCTTTATAAGAAAGGGGCGGGGCTGCAGGTCTCGTCAGGACGCAGCGTCTGACGATGCGTCAAAGACTCTCTACACTTGGCGGGACACGTACAGACATCGGCGGCAGAGTGGATCCTTAACAAGAGGCAAACTTACTCCAAGTGGAGTGGTAAGTAATATTAAATAATTGTTTTAGTGTAATTATCTTTGTTGGAACTTTTAATGCCCAAACACTTGGAAAGAACTTGTTGATGCTTCTTTTTTTCTGTGTAATGTTACTGTGAGAGTTGGTGCAGATGTTTACAGATGCTTATGGCTAACATTAGCTAATGTCCACCCAGAACAGTGTCAGCAGGCCTAAATGTTAAAGTTAGCTTAGCGTTAACAGTCTTAGGACAGCTCACATACTGGCGAGTGTGCGCAACTGTGTCACTGATATTTCCGTCATTTTGTGGGGTATTAAAGGACACTGTTGGTTTCTATTACATCCGCCATTGACGTGTCCCAGCGCACACGTACTGAGCAAAGTGTGTCCGTGCGCCTTTGAGTCTCTGCACCGGGATAAGGGCACGGCACCGTCATGGCGCACGCCGTGGCCGTCACTCGGTCCGACCGGCGGGGGTGCTGCGTTAGAACGGTATCCGGGTGGGACGTGGGGGACGTGGGGGACACAGCAATGAGCACTGATGTCCGACCAACACGGCGCAGAGCCCTTACAGACTGCGCCGTTTGGCAGCCCACAGCCCCTCTGACCCTCACCAGAGTCTCTCTGGACTCAGAGGACAGAGAAGCTAAAAACTGGCTCTTTGTCTTGTATTTAACTCTGATTTATGGATGTTATTTCTTTTAGCAATATCTGTCTAAAATGTGCGTTTTTTGTTTTTGTTTTTTTTTTACATCAAATGATCATTCCTTCGTTTTTTACATCTTGTAAACTGTAACGTACTTCATGTGTGCTCCTCCTATGACCTCTGTGTGACCTGCAGCAGGGGGAGAGCAGGACGCCGCTGCATCTTCAGCTGTGAGCTCACCTGCGGCATTCAGAACATTTTCAAACATGTTATGCAGCTCATGTAATCGATCTTTGATAAACTATTTAACTTT
>JBAMNC010001914.1:340000-532067 GCA_037902135.1 Cetoscarus ocellatus | reverse complement strand
TTGGCCTGTTTTACACCCAAAAAGTCATGTTTGAGCATATTGTTTTTTGAATCTAGATTGGAAAAAAAGTCATATGTTAGCCTTAGTGTTTTTTCAAATCCTGAGCTGAGAGAAAAAGGCTTGTAAGTCCATTTTGAAGACAAATATGACCAAACCGTCTGCACTAGCATGTGTGTTGGCCTGTATTAAAGTCAAAAAGTCATGTTTGAGCATATTTTTTTTTGGAGTCTGGAATGGAAAAAAAGTCATATGTTAGCCTTGGTGTTTTTTCAAATCCTGAGCTGAGAGAAAAAGGCTTGTAAGTCCATTTTGAAGCCAAATATGACCAAACTGTCTGCACTAGCATGTTTGTTGGCCTGTTTTACAGCCAAAAAGTCATGTTTGAGCATAATTTTTCTTGGAGTCCAAATTGAAAGAAAAGTCATATGTTAGCCTTAGTGTTTTTTCAAATCCTGAGCTGAGAGAAAAAGGCTTGTAAGTCCATTTTGAAGCCAAATATGACCAACCCGTCTGCACTAGCATGGTTTTTGGCCTGTTTTACACCTAGAAAGTCATGTTTGAGCATATTTTTTTTTGGAGTCTAGATTGGAAAAAAAGTCATATGTTAGCCTTAGTGTTTTTCCAAATCCTGAGCTGAGAGAAAAAGGCTTGTAAGTCCATTTTGAAGCCAAATATGACCAAACTGTCTGCACTAGCATGTTTTTCGGCCTGTTTTACACTCAAAAAGTCATGTTTGAGCATATTTTTTCTTGGAGTCCGAATTGGAAAAAAAGTCAAATGTTAGCCTTAGTGTTTTAGCTAAATCCTGAGCTGCTAGAAAAAGGCTTGTACGTCCATTTTGAAGCCAAATATGACCAAACCGTCTGCACTAGCATGTTTTTTGGCCTGTTTTACACCCAAAAAGTCATGTTTGAGCATATTTTGCTTTGGAGTCCAGATTGGAAACAAAGTCATATGTCAGCCTTAGTGTTTTTTCAAAATCCTGAGCTGAGAGAAAAAGGCTTGTAAGTCCATTTTGAAGCCAATATGACCAAACCGTCTGCACTAGCATGTTTTTTGGCCTGTTTTACACCCAAAAAGTCATGTTTGAGCATATTTTTTTTGGAGTCCTAACTGGAAAAAAAGTCATATGTTAGCCTTAGTGTTTTTTTCAAATTTTGAGATGAGCGAAAAAGGCTTGTAAGTCTATTTTGAAGCCAAATATGACCAAACCATCTGCACTAGCATGTTTTTTGGCCTGTTTTACACCCAAAAAGTCATGTTTGAGCATATTTTTTTTTGGAGTCTTAAATGGAAAAAAAGTCATATGTTAGCGTTAGTGTTTTTTCCAAATCCTGAGCTGAGAGAAAAAGGCTTGTAAGTCCATTTTGAAGCCAAATATGACCAAACCGTCTGCACTAGCATGTTTTTTGGCCTGTTTTACACCCAAAAAGTCATGTTTGAGCATATTTTTTTTGGAGTCCAGATTGGAAAAAAAGTCATATGTTAGCCTTAGTGTTTTTTCAAATCCTGAGCTGAGAGAAAAAGGCTTATAAGTCCATTTTGAAGCCAAATATGACCAAACCGTCTGCACTAGCATGTTTTTTGGCCTGTTTTACACCCAAAAAGTCATGTTTGAGCATATTTTTACTTGGAGTCTGAAATGAAAAAAAAGTCATATGTTAGCCTTAGTGTTTTTTCCAATCCTGAGCTGAGAGAAAAAGGCTTGTAAGTCCATTTTGAAGCCAAATATGACCAAACGTCTGCACTAGCATGTTTTTTTGCCTGTTTTACACCCAGAAAGTCATGTTTTAGCATATTTGATGTCGGAGTCCGAAATGGAAAAAAAGTCATATGTTAGTGTTAGTGTTTTTTCAAATCTTGAGCTGATAGATAAAGGCTTATAAGTCCATTTTGAAGGCAAATATGACCAAACTGTCTGCACTAGCATGTTTTTTTGGCCTGTTTTACACCCAAAAAGTCATGTTTGAGCATATTTTTAGTTGTAAATAATAATAAAATCAAGTAGAGAGACTATCGGTTCTCAAGATAGCACATCTTTTTTCTAAGACATCACTCAAGTAATTCAGGATTACAGTGTTTTTTTTTTAAACTAATTTTTTGTAGATGGACATGTCAGGCAACTTTGTCTCACAATAAGTCTAGTGAGATCTTTCCAATTGAAATTGGACAAATAAACTTCTTTTGATTGCAGTTTTTACTGTGGAACTATACTTTTTGAGCTAATTTAAATTTTTATATTCATTGCTTGATGTTTAATTATGTTTTTAGTATTTGCTTGTATTGTTAAAAAGATTACATCAGATTTGACTCCTTACCAATCATTTCAGATTTTTTTGAATTCATCTTTTTACATGGCTCATGCATTTTTAGCTTTTTGTTTTTGATTCCTGTCTGTGGATTCTTGGATTTATTGCCTTTTTTTTATGTTTATTTTCTCGTATATTTTTGTCAAACGTGTTAATTTTTATTTCTTCTTTCTTGATCTTTTTGGTGTGCATTTGTCTTCAAATCTATCATGATATTTTACCCATTATTAATACTATTACAGTGCAATACTTAGTAAATAGACAACTGCTGAGGTATATTTACTAAGCAGATGTAAAAGAAATCAGTGATTATTGTCAATATTACTTTTAATCTTTACTGCGTTACTCCCTTTACTCCCTGTATATCTTGTTGAATTTCAATTGGATTTGAATGACATGTGCTATATCAATAAAGTTTGATTGATTCATTGATATAGGAAATCAAATAAGGGATTGGTATAAAAAGAATCTCAATAAATTTCTATCACTTGCCATAAACACACATTTTTGTATTAGAAAAACAGTATTTTGCATATTATATGATCTGTTATAACTGAGGATGAAAGCAGATGTTTCAGGATCAGGAGGGACAAGAAATGGAATTGATTCACTGTAATTAATTACATTTTCACTACGGCAAAAACACAAACAGATTACTTTGGATCCCATGAAAAATGAAATAGTATCAATAATATACATGAAATACAATTTCTAAGCTACAGCTGGCCCTCTTAAGTCTTAGTGACAATAGACAAACAAAAGAACACAAAGCAAAATCCTCTTGAATAATGAAAACAGACTGGCTAATCTGGAGGCCAAATGTTTTCCTGTAAATAACTAGACAACACTCTTGGATGGGTACAGATTAAGCATCCTAAAATATTATTAGACAATTCCACAGCCTCCATGTAAAGTTTAATTGCACTATATATCTCACAGTCAAAGATATTCAACTGTCATCTTGAAACATATGTTTATAATCAATCAGCCCATCACTGAGACACCAGAATGTATTTGCTCAATGCTAATCAGAAACAGGCTGTATAGAAGAAATTCAGAATAACAATAAAGGATTGATAATGAAAAGCAAAACATTTATTGCACACTTTGTTGTGTTCTTTAGCACATGTGTTTTTGCTGATTACCAAAACCAAAAAGCCATCGGACACTTCTGTCCCCACTCAGCATCATAATGAGGCCAATCAACGCCTCTGACATGTAAAACACAGCCTCTTCAGCCACATTATTTTGTTTCTGTAATGAATTATTTCACATCATTATGAACGAAGGTTGTTGCTTGGATTAGCTGAAATGTGCTTGAAGCAGCCAACAACGGTGCACCTGGAACTGAATTCAATGTTTAACACTCTGATAAACAAAACTGAATCTCACCCTTGTGATTTAATGCTCCTGTTGGTGTTGCCTAGCAACCCTAGTGAACTTAATAAAAACAGAATTTAACTCTATTGTTGTGCCCCCACCTCATTGTTGTGCTTGTGTATGGTCTGGGAAAAACAAACAAAGAAAATGTTTGTGCTGAATTTATTACCATTGAAGAAATTTCTTAAAGGTCACATGCAAAATACACTTATTATAATATATAATATATAATGCACTGTTTTTTGTAACCTATATAGGCACAAATATGTGTACACATCTACGAACTCTACAAACCCCCAAAATGAGAAAAATACCAACTCTACATCTATTTATTTCCACTTAAAGGATCATGTGTTGGCATGTCTGTTCAGCCACAGTACACAATGGAGCACAGTCTTTTAGGGGTGGCTAAGTCTTTCAAGCTGTGCTCTTGGGCAATACCCCACTCTCACTGTTGCATCATAAATGGATATTAAAGTGCAAGGATGTGTTTTCTGATACTGATGTATGACTTACAAAGAAACTTGAACCATCAGTGAGTGAATGTGAGTGGATGGGTGTGAATTTGTGGGTTTGACCGATGGTGTTAAAGCAATTTGAGCTGTCAGGGGGCCTAGAAACTGCTATACCCATTCAAATCAATTTAAAATATAGCATTTAGCCTAAAAAGCCAAAGCTATGTCCACTTCTTGAGAGGGATGTGGTCAGATACAGCTCTGGATGTCATGATTCTTGTAGTTCTGTTTTGTTTATTATGCCTTTTTCTTGTGTTCTGTTATTTTACTCATTGTTCTGTTTTATTTTGTATTATCCGCTGTTTGTTTTTCTGATTTTGTCCTCTTGTCTTGTGTCTCCTGTGTTCCTGCTTTGGTCCTTGTCAAGTCACCCGTTTGATTCAAGTTTCATGTCTTGTCTTTGTGTTTCCTGTTTTATTTTGAAAGGCATCCTATCTCTCTGTATTGCTGTTCGCTTTGCTTCCTGTCTCATCCTGTCACACCTGATCCCTGATTGTTCTTCCCTAGCTGTTTCTTGTCAACCCCAATCACCTCATGTATTTAACCCTTGTGTTTTCTCCTTGTCTTTGTTGGGGCATACTCCTTCTTCGTCTCCTGGTCTTCATGTCACAGTCACAGACCTTGTGTATGTTTTTCATAGTTTGAGTGCTTTTGTTTGCCTGGATTAATTTGATACTTTGTTTAGAAAGTTTGCTTGTACTTTGGACTCTTGATCCCTGTTTTTGAGTTAGTTAAATAAATCAGTTTTTTGTTAGTCTGCATCTGGGTCTCCCTCACTTTTGTTTTGTTTTATTCTGGTTAATCCTGCTCACAGAACCATGACACTGGAGGATTTAAAGAGATATACAACAAAAACAGCTGTTTGTAGCAAGGCTGAGACATACAGAAGAGGATTATGACCAAAGAAAAAATGTTCTTAGAGGTTGAAAATGCTGGAAATTGAATCTGTATAAATTGTCGCAATTCTGACCTTTATCTCATTCTGACTTTTTTCTCAGAATTCTGACTTGAATTTCAGAAATCATACTTTCATAAGTCTGACTTTAGAATCAGAATTCTGATGTTATACTCGGTATTTTTACCTTTTCTTAGAATTCTGACTTTTGTCACAGACTTTAAAAAAAAAATAATTTTGACCTCCTAAAAGTTGTTTTTAGTGTTCCCTATCCTCTTTGATAGAAACAGAAGTGTTTGGAGGCATACCAAAATCCAACACCTCAAAAGGAAAATTGCTTAGTTTTGCACCATATAAAGGTTTTCAGAGTCATTTTTAACTGTAAATGCATTGTATCAAATCTTTCATGAGAGACGTTAGCTTTGTGTTATTTGTACTCCTTGTGGACAAAATTAGATGATCTCATGTTTTCTATAATAAAAAAACCCTTTAACCAGCTTTCTTTGAAGAATGAAAAAACAAAATGAGTCTTGACTGATCACCTTATCTTCCATGTGCTCTGCTGATTTGTGTCAGGGATCTTTATACAGAAACAGAGTCTTCTTCTCTATGGTCTTGTTTGCTTTTTTTAAATCATGAAGAGGAATCCCTTTCATTTTCAGTCTTATTCATGCACAATGTTTAAAACTCCTTGTAGGAACTTTAAATGGTGAACTGTTAATCAATGATTTATTTGAAAATAACTCAATGAATAAATATGTTTGGCAGGGATTTGTAAATATTTTTGCAAGTGCCCAAATAAATTTTCCTTTAAGCCCTGTCTGAGCATGATAAGATAAACATTTCTGTTTTTTAGTGTCTCTTTCATCCTGAAATCAATAACACTTAAAACAAGAAGAGCTTCAATAGCACAAACCTCCACCAGTTCATGTCCAACATTGTCGGGTGAGTTATCAAAACAAAATGGAAGCTGCTACACACAGTTAACACTGTTAAGAAATCCTTGGAAAAAAAAAATCCTGGATCCACATTTGGATTTGGATCACCACCAAAATCTACTTACTTGTCCCATGGGCCGTGACCAACATTCCTCGAAAATGTCATTGAAATTTGTAGAGAACTTATGTGGTTATTAGATCTGCATCCATATTGGAATCACCACCAAAATCTAATTGATTGGACATTTCTGACCCATCCTTAAAATTTCATGAAATTCCTTTCCTAAGTTTTTAAGTTATCCAAACGAACTAACAAATGCTGTCAAACTGATTTGTTAGGTCTGTTTTGTCATTTATTCTGGAAGCATCTTGAGTCAGGTGCAACGCCATTTTGTTCTACTGTGGGTGTATGGTTTGAAAGACAATTAAGAAATTGTGAGTTGAGCCTTGAATCTTGAAAAACATAATCTCCCTGGCGAAAGTGATTATTTTATCCAAAAAAAAGAGTGATTGACTTACCTCGCACAGTAGAAACAGACAGCATCAGCCAGTTGAAGGTAACCAAAAACCACTTGTGTAATATCTTTAACGCCCACAAGGGAGAGTAGTTAGTCAGCGGGTAAACTGTGCATATGCATAGAGAACATATGTCACATTTAAGACTGAAGGTTCTTGACTTTTATGTCAACCTGTGACCAATCACATGATCAAATACTCTGTGAATGCACCACTGCATTTAGGAAATATTTATGTCACACACAGATGACACACACTGTCAGAAACACACATGGGCAAATAAAGAGATGACTGTAAATACCTGTGAGGGTTCAGGGTGATGAGAGTTACAATCGAGAAAATATCAGCCTCCTGTGACTCAAACTGAAGTGTTTGTTTGGCATGTCCACTGAATTTTGAGTCTTTTTGGATAAACATTCATAAACACATCAGGATGTCTTTTAGGCAGATCAGTGTCCCATTCCAAACTCAGTAACACTGAAACCAAATAAAACAGAATATCAGTGAGATTATGTATAAAATGCTGCTCTAAGCATGTTGTAGATGTTTCCCTATAAGCATTTTCTGTGTGAAGGTTTTTAAAGAGATGCTACAACTATTTTAGCAATTGTAAAAACTGGCCATTTTGAGCTAATCAAATAAAAATCCTGCGTTAGAGCTCCTGAGAGTAGATTTTCAATGGTTATGAGACAGACTGAATGAATTTTGAAGGTCTCATTGTGAGCTACAATAGATAACTAGACTATTAAGTACACATTAATCATTGGAAAAACATATTTTCAATGCCTAATTCTAACATCGCAGAGAAGGCAACAGAGAGAGTGTATACTGTGTAATGTCTACAGGGTTTTTGTAAATAGAAAAAACACTGACGTGCAGGACAAACGAATGTCCAAAATCAGCCCAAACAGAGGGAAATCACAAATGCTTTAAAGGGTTTATAACATATATTGACATGAAAGCTAAACATAAGTGTTTTATATGTATGCTTTTAAAATAAACATGCTAGATTTTTAGATTTTTTCATGTTAAAAGCACAATTACATGTAATCTGCCACTGTTTTGCAGTGTAAGCTGGCTAATGATGTTAAGTGGTTGCTTTTTTGATCTCCATCTTGATTGTATCTATTGACTGTCCCTTGTGGGTTCCTGAAGGGTCTAAATCAAGCTTGATTTTTCATACTGTATGTTAATGATGTTTCTTAATGTTTGATATATTTTTTAAATTGCTGATGACACATTTCTTAACTAAATTTGCAAAGTAGATGGATTTTCTAGATTCTACTTCTGTCATTGGGCAGATCCATCAGGCAAAGCTTCAACCTGATTGTTTCCGTGAGACAATGGCCACATGTTTTTAGTGTTATTTAAGGACAGAGAGTAAAGGAGCTAGTGTGAGTTAGCTGTGCTGAAAGCAAGAAGTAAGTGCAAGCCTCTAACTGACCAACATTGAATGTGACTGACGAGACATTTGTTTAATCACCTGCACGTTTTTCTTGAAATATTCTGTCCTTTACTTTCTATGGGATGTTGCTCAGATTGATTTGAAATATGGCTCATGGATATGTGAAATAGTCCATCTGGTGTGTCAGGTCAATTCTCAGCTGTCCTGGTAAAGATTTGGAACAGATTCCAAGTTACAATATAACAATTTCATTAAGCGAAGTACATCTGAAAGTACAGCACAATAAATGGGAAAATGTACCAAAATTAGTTTGTTGATAATATTTGACATGTTCCAGACTTTTATTTATTTAAAAAAAGAGACTTCAGTCATTTTGTATATAGGAAATAAGGCATTGTTTGAGTGTGTTTTTTCACTTTAATATCTCCTCATGGACATTTTTTTTAAAGTCCAGTTCTAGGACTTACTGGACTAAGTGTGTCTTTATTTTTCTTAAAGCTGACACAACACAAAAGAAAAGAGACATGTCCCTAGAAAAACTCCCCCAGTTAGTTCATAGGAAATAGTTTTTATTAAAGTGTTTGCACTTAATGGATTCAAACCAGTAAATTTCTGAAAATAAATAAACCTTTTTTTAATCATTGAGCATGATTTTAAGTAGGTGGAAATAGTTAGTGCCTTAAAGGTAGAAAACGAAGTATAGTACTTTTCTGGTGTGACCACCTGTGGGGCTAAACAGACTAAGTGTGACTTTGTTTAGTGGGACATGAGGGTTGAGACATTTAGACTTACCAGCTTCAGGCTGTTTCCACTATTCCCCCAGTTCAGCATGAGTAAGAAATCAAACATTTCAAGGACAGAACTGAAAACAGCACTCTCAAAATAAACTTTATCCCTTTTAAGAACCACCAAGTAAGTGTTACTGCATTTTACTATTGCCATTTCTTATGACCTACATTTCCAAGTGATTTTCCTCCTTGGACAGAAACTGTTTTTCCTTTCCTCTTGCTCTCTGTCTCCCAAACACATGAGAGGCAGGGGGAGATAGAAAGTCAAGTGCCATAAAAATAAAAGGGTCTTGCCTGAGGCACTTACTCTGCAATCTCCTGAAAATTGTGTCTTAGCTCAGCTAGTCCACTCAAGTCACATTGGAGAATGGACTCCAAATCAAAGCGGGAATCCTGGAGCCCTGCAGTCATTAGAGAGATAGGAGAGTAAAAGAACATGTAATAATGATCTGATAGCCTTCTCTTCTTGCATATTCTGAAGATCTGCCTCTTGTAAATCAGCTCCCTGCATGGCTCAGACCGAGAGTGTAAGCACACTTCTGTCTGTTTTTTTAGCCTGCTTTTGTTATGCAGATGGAAGCTTCACAATTGCGAGTAAATCAACACTATTATGGTGAAGAAATCTGATGAAATGTTTGCAGTGCCGGTGCTGTACCTGATGATCACAAGACCTGACATGCTGTCAAGGAACGGCCTTCTGCGAGCCCTGTGTCTGGTGATTATCATTACAATAATAATGACAGAATCCATCTTTTTGAAACAAGGCTTCATTGGCTCCCTGTATCGATACAAGCAAAGGTAGCAGGCAGAAGCGATCAAGCCTTGGCTGCTCGAGCACTTTCTCCTCCTGTCTTCCTGTCTGTCTCTCCCCCGCTTCGCTCTGTCTGGTTCTAATTTAGTTGTCCTAATCATAAAAGCATCAGCGAGCTGCTGTTGCAGAGGAAAAAAGGAGAGGTGAAACGTGCTCCTAAAAATTCCATTTTCACTCAAGTGGACCAACACAACGAGCAACATGCAGCAGACAGAGACAGGCTGCTCAGCTGCCTGCAGATCAAATTGCAGAGAGGCTGATTATTGGAGACCTGCAACAAACAACCTCACTAATGTGTGTTTGGTAGGTGCTCTCTGGGTGAGGTGTGGGGAGAAATTCACAGCTTATTTTTGGACCTTTCCGCTCAACAGTGAGGTTAACAAAATATTTTACAAATTTTTATATCTAAACAGGATACAGCTACATTTAATGCATTTTGACCCCAAACAATTGTAGAGATGGGTGTTATTGGATAGAAGAAAAGGAATACTTGAGCATGTATGATGAAAAATATACATTTTTTTTTACATGTTCAGCTTTTGGCACATATAAATGATAAAATCTCATTTTTGCCTTAGAGGAAACATTTCGCCCCAAACATTTAGAAGAAGGGCATGAAATGTGTACAAGAAAACAGGTAAACTTGGGCATGTGTGGAAAACACTAGTGTGATCTTTTGTACATTTAGCTAAAAACAACAGTTTCACATCTGTATTTCTCAGAAGGAGGTGGAGCTACAGCTAATGTATACTCCTCAAAAAAGTTTGGCAACATTACTTTAGTCAATAATTTCTTGCCTTTAATCATACCAATTGTATTTTACATTGTTGGAAAGCCTGATTTATCACCTTGACAACGAGATACACTTTGTTCGGATCTGCATTTGTGAAAAGAACAACACATAAATGTGAACATTGCACAACCCAAAAAATGTGGTAAATCCTCCCTTCTCCTGGACTTTGACTTCACTGGCCTCTTGGAACTTGGTCTTAAATGGTATCAAGCTGACAACAAATAATGCTGCCACTCTTTGTACCAGAACACCAGCTTGCAAGAGAGGACAATTTTGGGGGGCACTACCCAAACCTTTAGTTGTGTTACTCATTCCATGAACACGCAATCCTCATAAGCTGTAGCTTGTTGTAAATGTGACTTATCAGGCCAAAGGACGAACTTGCAACCTTAGACACAAAGAGACATGATGTGCACTTTTGTCCCCTTGTTCTTGATTTAAGTCAATTTGAGCCCAAGCATTTGGACAGAATGTGCCAGCCCCAAAATTTCAGATTTAGTCACAAATAAACAACAATTTGTGTTTTTCTTTGAACAAGAAAGCGCCGCATGTTACCATTTTGACCCCTACCATTTGGAGGCAGGGTTTTATTGAACAGAAGAAAGGTATACTTGACCATGTGTGGTGAAAATAAGGTTATCTTCTGGACTTAAAGAGTTATGTTTCAAAGCCAACCAGTACCTGAACAACGAAAAGCTACATTTCCATGCATTTTGACCCCAAATGTTTGGAGGAAGTGGTTGAAATCTAAACAAAAGGGGGTAAACTTGTATATATGGAGAAAATTAAGAAAGCTCTCATTCTTACAGCTTTACAGATAAAATAGTGTTTCAACGGCTCTCTGTTTTATCCGTACAAAAAAGGGCTAGATCATTGTGCATTTTGACCCCAAAATTTGGAGGGAGAGGTTAAAATGGTCACAGGAAGAGGTATGCTTGTTCAGAATGAGCAGATATTTTAGCTTTAATTTTGTACTGCAACCATTACAAACAAAAACAACCAGATTTGCCTGTTTGGATTTACCTGAATTTGGGAAATTGGGCTTAATGTTGTTTGACCCCCCAAATTTTTGGGCAATTTGCATTAAACAACAAATGTGTTTTAAACACACAGACACATTGATGGTTAACATATGTTTAATCTGAACAAAAAATTCAGGATTTAATACATTTTGACCCTGAATATTTGTTGAAATATGTTGAAATGGACACAAGATGGGATGCATTTTACTGGATATGCATAATGCAGCATTATTTAAGCTCAGTCAGCATTTCATGATACAACAGCCTTATTTTACAGTTTGGTTCTCTACAATAAGTATAAAATGATATGCTTTTTGACCCCCAAACAGCTGAGTGCATTGTGGTCAAATAGATGCAATGTGCATTTAAATTTGTCAGTTTATCTTTTGAAATTTCAGCAAAACAACTACAAAAACAATGACAGTCCATGAAGTCTTTGTCTGAAAAAGAACAGGCTACATTTAGTTCATTTTGACCCCAAACACTTGGAACATTGTCTTGAAATAGAAACTTGAAGAGGCATTTTGAGCATATGTAGAGTTGATAGCAGATTTGCTTTGGTATGCTAAGCAGAACAGATGCAACTAATTAGACATACTTGTTAAATTGTACATCAAAATAGAATGGTGTAATTGTATCGGGCTGCAAATTTAATTCCATTTAAACATGTGTTGGAAGAAACTGCTACTTTGTAAATTGACAAATGATGAGGTGAACCAATATACTAACTCTTCCTTGGAGGTGAAACATTACTGACAACAGCTTTGCCAATTTGGTTCTACTTTAAGAATAGTAAAGGTGAAATATTCTTGCATTTTGACCCCAGAATTTGGATATATAGGGTTATATACAGCACTTTATTTGAAATTTCTCAGTTTTATTGACAAACCCAATGATGCTTCGAACCTGTTGTGTCTGAATAAAACAAATTAGCTAAATGTTCTAAGTTAAATCATTTTGACCCCCAAACCTTTGGAGGAAAGATTGAAACAAACAAAGGAAGGTGATTACTGGGGAACATGTGGGATAAATACTGCAGCCTTTCTTTGGTTATTCAACATATTGAAGGGTAGTAGCCTGATTCATCTGTTTATTTTCACTCAAACATTGAAGGGTCAGATGGGATGATTTTGACCCTAAATTATGCGGGCATTTTAGAGGCAAATTGATGCATGGTGAAATGCATTTGAACATCTGTTTATATCTGTTCAACAAAAAAAAGACCACATAGATGTATACAGTTTTTCAACCTTAGTCATTGACACTGAGTTGAAATTGCCAGATGTACTGTCGTTCATTTGGATATTTGTTGAGTAGATATTGTAGCTTTTCTTCAGTATGTTTAGCAGTACGGACAAGCAATAGCCTACCACTTTGGTCATACTTGAACAGTGAAAGGGGAGATTTTATCCATTATGACTTCGGGAATTTGTCAAATGTCAAATGGAAGCAAACTGAGATACATTTTGACATGTGTGGTGAGAAGATCAACTTATCTTTCTATACTCTTCAAAAAGTTTGGAAACATTAATTTGATCAGTTATTTCTCCCCTTAAATTATACCGATTTGCATTGTATTTCTTATCGTTGGAAAGTCTGATTAGTCACCTTCACAATTTGGTAGAACTTGCAGGGATCATGCAATTATGGAATAAGCACCAAAGTTAAATGTGTGGGTAATGCTCAAAATTTGTGCCAAAATGTTCTCTTCCCCTGGAGGAAAGTTGACGGTTCCTCAGTAAAGCAAGGGTGAGGAGCTGGTCTTCCATGGTTGTTGTTTTCCTGGGACGCTTGGATTCGGACAGTGCTTGGACTTTGTGGGTGAAACTTGTGAACACTTCTCACCAGCTTCATCCACTTGTCCAAGTACTTTCAACATTTCTGCAACTAGATAACGTTGAGAGAACTGCTTAATTTCTGCAGTTTTCTTTTTTTTTTTTGTTAGAAGACCTAAACAGTTCTGAGAGAAGGGTCACATTAATGCAAAGTGTATGTAAAGTATAATATTTTAAGGAACAAATAAGTAAGTTTCATCAGGACAAGGAAACATTTTATTTTGTGCCATTTGACCATCTGCCTTTAAACATTTTTGGAGTCAATAAATTGACTTAACATTTAATTTCAGCTTTAGGAAATGCGACACCGACACCTCATTTTTTCACTTTGTTTAATAAAATGATCAAAGGTAACATTTAGTGTTTTTCAAAGCAAAAGAACAGGGCCTGGGGTCAACCTAATTCTGTCTATCCATATTCTCTGTCGTTAAATTCCCCATTTAAGTTGGCAGACCCTCTGACTGCATATAATTTGAGTCATCAGTCTCTATTTCTCCATAGCAGATGTTTCCCCATGTCAGCAGGCCCCTTGACAAAGCAAGATGGAGAACCGTCCTCTTTTAAAGTGTTGCTCATGAGTCTCCCATCTCTCCTTTCTTTCCTTCCCTCTGCTCACACCATGGGGTTCAGGATCCCACGGGACACTCTACAGTGTCCAATCCGGAGGGTGGGAAAACACATTTTAATCAATACCTCTGTTAGTGTTCTGAAGCTGAATATAAAATCATGGCAGGATGACACACAGGAACTAAAAGCAGTTAGTTATTGTATTTTTGCGGTCGACCTGATGACTCATTTATTTTCCAACACGGAGTGAGATCCTGGAACCTCTTCTGAGAGCTCGGTAAAAGACACTAATGGAAGGTGATTAATAAAGGAGTGGAGTAAATGATGGCAATGACATTGGTATCATCACTGATGTAATGTGATTGAAATGGCCATGACGTATGATCATATTACTTCCTCTTCTGTGGGGTCAGGGACTCAGAGAGGAGCAACCAGTTCACGTTTTAATCTTAGGGCTATTTTAGGATGTTTTCTTTCTTTAAAGATTTGTTATTACATCTTCTAAATAAGTATCAACTGATGTTGAAAATACTATCTATCTATCTATCTATCTATCTATATTTATGTATAGATACATATGTATTTATTTTGATGTAGTTTTGCTATCTCTTGATGCTTTTTACACACACACACACGCACATATATATAGATGTATGTATATATATATATATATATGTGTGTGTGTGTGTGTGTGTGTGTGTATATATATATATATATATATATATATATATATATATATATATCATGAGTGGAAAGGAACAACTTACATTTACCCAAGTTCCTGTAACTGAGTATTTTTTTCCTGTACTTTTATGAGTAATTTTTAAACCAATTCTTTTAGTTTTACTTTAGTGTTTTTTTGTGATATATGGTGTTTGGTTAGGTTCTTTGTCGTGTTAAGGAACTGAATTAAAAATAAAAGACCTAATCAATTTTTTCCACTGACTGGTGTTGTCACAGTACAAAAATGTCAACTTCAATACTGATACCAACTTGAGTTCTGTGATACTCTGTCCAGAAACAAAGCTAGAAACTGAAAATATGCTGGTTTGATACATAATGGATCAGACACAGGATGTCCACATGGGTGGGTCACACTCTGGAACTGACACATAAAGCTGTTTGTCAAAAGCATTACACGTAAAGAAAATATTTAGAATTACGTTTTATTAATTTAATAATTTTAATAATGAATTGTTCATCTAAATGTAAAGATTTGGCATTCTACTTGTGTTTGGTCTAATGCATTGTGTGCTTATGCAAAACTCTGACTCACAAGGTGTACAAATAAACGTTAACTGATACCTTAAATACCTAATTGCACATATATTAGAGCAAACTGCTACTCCAGAAATATTTACATTAAAATTAATTGTGTTAAACATAATTGTATACTGTACTATTATACACACGTCAACAAAAAGTGTACTTAAAATAAAAATATTAAAGACTAAATATGTGTTATGGAAGTAATTTGACTTAAACTTGATCAGATTTAAACATGCTACTTTCACTCAAACTTGAGTAAAATTTTAATCCAAGACGATGTACTTTTACTTGGGTGCACTGTTTCCACCCCAATTAACTTGCTTTAAAGTCGGCATTTTATTACAGAAAGCTTTAAATTTGTTTTACTAAAAAAAATCTATCTATCTATCTATTTAATATGTATTTATTTATTTCTACATATTTTTTTGCCGTCTCTTGATGCATTCAGCTGATTTGTGTATAATGCTCCAGAGATAATTTAAATATCTGTCGATATTAAAATGAATAAAGTCAAGACAAGTAAAGTTAAATTTATTTCGATAGCACATTTAAAAACAGAGATTAGTTAAAATGGTAAAAAGACTATAAAATAGCCAAACGATGCAATATCGTAGCTAAAAATAAAACACATAAAATTATTAGATATGTAGCCTACATAAAATTGACGCCATGAAACGGAAAATAAAAACTATAGTGACACCTCTTTTCTGACAGGACAGAATAAAGGCCTTCGCGGATATATTGTTGATTAAGTGAGTGTTTATGTTTGTGTAATCTTCCTGGTAATAAACGGACACACTCCTGGTCTGTGAGTGTGTAAGTGTGTGTGTGATGTCTGAGGCGTTAATTGGAGACGACATGTTTTCAGACTCCCCTCAGGAGCGACCTGCTCGGACTGTTTCAAAGAAGAAAAAAAACTTTCTTAAAAAGCTCACATGAAAAATGTCCCCTGTACACACCGAGAGACAGACTCTGAAGCTGCCGGGGTCACTGAACTAAAACAGAGAAACCGGAAGTGTGTCAGTTTTCCTTAATCCTCCTCTGAACCCTGGGAGTGGATGTTATTGTATCAATTTGACTCGATAGAGCCAATTATGTTATTAGACTCTTTTCTCTGGAGGAAGGAAGTCTCTCTACACGCTTCTGATCCCCGACATCAAAGTTCAGCCTAACCAAACTTCGTTCTGGTTTCGACATGATGTATATTTATCCTTGTAAAGTGGAGAATAAAGCAGTACTTTAATTCTCGGATAGGTTTTATAAATGTTAAACTCCACATGAGAAAACTCCAAATAGGCCTACATGTTACAGAAATGACTGCATGGTGTTTTCAGAGTTATCGATGAGGTTTCAGGACAAAAGGAATCAAACATCGGCTCGTTAAAATAATAAGAGGATCTGACAAAGAGGACACGATCAGCATAAATCACTGCGGGTCAATGAGCGGGCCAAGAACACGCATCCAGCCACTGTATGGCGCTACGGAACTGCAGAAAACACACTCCTTATCCGTCTGAGCTGAACGTTGCATACAAAGTAAAATATGAATAGCCTGTAAATGATTATTTTACAGTCATAATATAGGTATAACCCTCAGCTAACGAACAGTTGAAAATAAAACTCCAAGCAATGCGAAAATGAAACGTTTTATTTCAATTTATTCTGTATTTAAAAGGACGTTCACGTTTTTATTTCTTTTTTTTAAACACCGACCACTACACGTCTTCGCACGCAACATCAGAGTAAGATAGAATAAATTTACGAAAAATAAATATTTCGTAAATTAACAGCCTAACTCATGTCTTTATTTCAAAGGAAAATAACTGAATTAAATTAACTTGTAAAGCTGACAATAACGATTTTTCATGTCATATGCCACTTAGTAAATTAAAAAATAAGTTAAATTTAATTAGTCGAAGTAATTGTAATTATTATGAACAAAAAGTCGTCTGATTGCATGTAACAAAATTCTGAGTGATTTACAAGCCGTAGCCTGTATAAATGACGACTTTAGTAAAAATCCATAAAACACCATTACAAGTTTTCTTTTTGGAATATGTCTTATTGTTATACTTACAGTCTTTACACAATTAAACTAAGCACATGAATTGAATTCCTTTCGTTATTAAGTCAATAAATTTATATAAATAAATCAATTAATAAGTATCTTTAAAAGAATAGACAAAATAAAAACTACAACATTTTAGAATAGCATTAAAGCACTACATACGGTCTTTGAATTTGCTGGAAACAAAAAAGCTGGAAGAACACCCCACTGTAAATATTTACACATCTGTACGTGGGCTACATATAGGCTGGTGCTTTTTTCTTTATTTTCTTGCTGCTTTTTTTTTGGTTTTGGTGTGATGTAGAAACATTTTTGTACAGTATGTCTATAAATAATTAAATAAATCATTAAATAAATAAAATAAATAAATAGATAAATAAATAAAGGTCTTACTGTGTCTGCTTCAGGCCTGCTGCTCGCTCTGCTCTATGGGAACACTTCGTAAGCGTTTGTGTGTATACCTGCTCTGCGGCAGCATGTGTGTGTGGGTGTGTGTGTGTGTGTGTGTTGTATACCTGCAGCCTGAATACACTGTACGGATGTTTCACTCCCACGCGCACGGCCAGACACTCACGCGCTTTGGCTCTAATCAAAAATGCCTAAACAAAGATCTATGAACTGAAGAAGTAACTCCCTCAGTGTCAGAACTCCGCTGCTGTTCTCTCTCTCTCTCATTGTTGGTCTGGATCAGTTAAGTCACACAAACAGCTGTCCCGCTGATACTGAAAGCTTCCCCTCCTCTTAAAACTGGCGCTGAGAGAGTTTGTATATGCGCACATTATTGCGAGATTTAAGTGACGGCCAAACACCAGTAGGTTTTGTACCAGGCCTACGGTACCACGGAAAATACAGAGAGCAAATCACAGAATAAGTACAGTTTGATCTCAAGTTTTATCTCTGAAAATTACAAGTCTAGAAAGTTCTAGAGTTCTTTAAAGTTCTTTCTGAAGTTCAGCATAGCATAAAACATACCAAGTAAGACATAATTCACCACGATTCACTGTTTTATTTTTCTTGCACTTTCTATTTTATTCATCTGTATCAGTGGTTCTCCAAAGGTGAGACACACTGGTGTACCCAAAGGCAAATCTAGGTGTGCCTTTAGGAGAAGAATTTGTACAAACAATGACTTTAAATACAACTACAACTAATGAATGAGTTTGATATTTACAGTTCTTTAAATAAATGGTGGATTACCATGTTTGATAGTTTGTCATTAGTAAAACAGTGTTTGCCAGATTTGATCAAACATTCATACATTTACAAAACAATGTGCAAAACAAACGCCGTAAAATAGCTTTTAGAATCAGTAAGAATAAGGTGTGCCTTGAAATTTCGCCTTACCATGAGAACCACTGATCTATATCAACGTCTGTAAGTTTAAAATTAATGGATTATTTAGAGAGAAAAATGCCTAGTTCACCACCAAAATCGTATCACTCTGTCTTTGCGCCAGAAAATGTCACAAAATCTGTTGAGAGCTAAATTAGTTTTTAGCAAAAATGTGCAAAACTGCCCTAAAGTTAACTAATCTGTAAAAAGCAAAAAAAATCTTGGATCTGCATTCAGATTTGGATCAGCACCAAAATTATTTGGTGCTGAAACATCTGCTGAGGCATTTCACCAATGAAAACAATAGATGTGTCCCTTCTTGTTGGGTAGGTGCAGGGCCGAGCTCAACTCTTCGGTAGAATGAGGGGCGACTCCATGGAAGAATAGATAAACTCTTCAGTACAGTTATCAAAATAAACTCTACTTTTAAAAACCAATGTACTTCTGTTTTTGTATTTATTTGTTTGGAATATAATATAAAGAAATATTGGGCTGCAATTATATCATGAAGATGCTCATCATATTTACAGCTGTTGAAAAAGCTTTAAAGACTTAAATACCAAGGCACAGTGGCATTAAGAGCTGAGAAAGACATTACACTGAGCAACAATAAAGCATTGAAACACAATATAAAAAGACATATGTTAAAAAAAATAGAAGAGACAGAAGATTAACTGCACAATGTGTAGAAATGTCCTTAAATTTGGAATATTTGAACAAATAATTTACTTAAATGTCATTAGAGTGATGAAAAATAACAAAAGGAATAAAAGTAGATATTAATTAACTTAAAAGAAAAGAGTAAAATGACAAAAGTGTACATACAAAATCCTCTTCCTGATGATGGACTGTAAGCAGCAGAGCTGTTTACAGAACTATCAGCATGGGCTTTTGTTCGAATTTGTTTTTGTTTTTTTCTTGGAGATCATCTCTTCAATGCAAACTAAAATGATGCATGAGTGACGTTCACCAAAGTGTCCCAGCTCTGCTCTGAACAGTTTCCCCCAACGTGCACTTAACACACCAGTGCACTTTCAGCAAAGTGCACTTCCAGGAGGACTTTAGGGAACAAGTGCGGGTATTGGGACAAGGCATAGATCTGACAAAATGAATTCAAAATATAAAACATGACCAAAACATCAGTTATTGTGAGTGTCAATACAAAAATTTCCTCTTCCCTTAAAGCATATGTTAGTACTTCTACTTCTTTTCATAATTGTTGATGGGTCAATTTATTAAGTGTGGTTGCTCA
Source organism: Cetoscarus ocellatus (assembly GCA_037902135.1). Taxonomy (NCBI): domain Eukaryota; kingdom Metazoa; phylum Chordata; class Actinopteri; order Labriformes; family Labridae; genus Cetoscarus; species Cetoscarus ocellatus. The sequence goes on along the minus strand of JBAMNC010001914.1, from coordinate 512,372 downwards.
AAGTGTTAAATCCAAAGATGTCAGCTTTTGTATTTAATCTTCAGTTTAGAAAACAAGACAAAAATACTCCTGTATTATGCTGTGGGGATCTTAAGTTGCTTTGCAGATCCTCCTAACATGCATTTTAACCATGCAAAAAATAAATAAATAAATGAGTGAAAAAACTAAAATTTTAGTTTGTCCAACTGAAGCAGCTTAGCAAAAGCTGCTATGAGAAGGGGTTCCCTGATTGGTGGGTCTGTGTGTGTCTCTGCTTTTGTGCATATGTAGAACAAGAACTGTGTCATGCATCCAAAGCTAGATCCCACTGTGAGGGAACAGAGATAATATGTCCCCATGAAACTGATGTCAATGTCCAAACGTGTAATGATGACGGAGCATCAGTGTAGCGCTTTGGCGTAAATGCACTAAGAAAAGGACTATTCTCAAACCTTTTCCCTTAAACACCACTCAGCTGTCTGTCAGGCAAAGTACAGGAACACTGCCTTCTAAAAAGTGAACCAGCAAGTCTTCTACTTTTGTAGGTAAATTTACCCGAAATTTTTGGGAATATCTGTTAAAAAGTTAAAAAGAGTTTTTTGCAATAAATGTGAGGGTGTAGTTTTTACATATGTAGAAATTGCCTGGAAAGTGAAACTCAGGGTAAAGTCCGTGTATGAAGCTCTGCTGTTTGCCAACACTGGGTTCAGATGAGCATGGCAGCTCACACAAGTAAATTCAAGAAAATTTCAGCTTTTCAGCATGTGTGAACAGGGGTTTGACATGCAAACTATAGGTCAACATTTTGCTAGAGGGGCAAGTTTAAAAACATGTGTAACGGAATTTTCTGGGTAGGTGACCACATGAGTCTAAAGGGCTTAAGTTTTTACTGCTAGCTTCCTTATATTCCCCCTCCCCCATGTCTCCATGACCTGACAGGCACACATCAGAACAACTTCCTGCTGTGAGGGTCAAGTTTGAGGTCAGGGGATTTTTCAGGCACAATAACCTGAAATGCTGCTTATGCATTGAAATTCAGATAACTTAAACTTCTTGTGTTAATGGGTGGATTTACACAATCACCAGTTTGGAGGATTTGGTTCAGTTCTGGGGTGATATTGCTAAATTATTTCATTTTTCACTTGGTCTGAGTTGCTTTCACACTGCAGTCAGTCAGGTGGACTAAAGTCTGTCAAATGTTGTGTGATCTAGCCTCCTGCCAAAAGCTGAGCCATAGCTGTGGTCTTTGTTCCTGCTATCTGGCCAATCTTTGCACTATGACCCGAAAATACATTACCGGCTTTGAGTAATAACATTGTTTAAGCTCAAAGCAGTTCTGATGCATCTTTTGCCTAATAATAAAGATTAAGCTTCATTCAGGCTACATTGGGTGGCACTTGCACAAAGGCTGGAGCAATGTGTAAACAGTTTTTGCATTGACTTGTAGACGTTAACCTGTCAGTAGGCTCTGAGGCTCACGGTGCTAGCAATGCTAATGTTAGCAACACTCTGCTTGATATTGTCAGTGAGCTGTCTTACTGTGGTGATATTTGGCCAAATTCAGGTCACAATTCACTCTCTTTCTATTTGCTTGCCTTGTTTGGCCCTTGTATGGTTTGGATTGCTTTCATATCAAACGCAAACTGAACTGAACTTTGCTGAGAAGCAAACCAAGACACATTTTTTTGCAGGCCTGTGTTTGGTTCTTTGGTCCATATCAGAGATTATGTGAGCTTTCCCACTAACCCAAAATAACCAAACTTTCCAAAATAGCAAAACAGAATTTTTTACATCCAGAACAAATGTGTTAGCTGTGAAAGCACCCTTAGTTAGCCACTTGTTAGCAAATGCCTTTTGCAAGACATGACATTTTATGTTATAGTGTTGTTATAGTAAGGGCGATGTACAAATGCCATCTTTGTGTAAAATAGTTTTGAGCATGTAACCCTAAGCTGGAGTAGAAATCTCCTATACTTTGAGGTGGTGAGACCAGTGGTGTTAAAATGCAAATCAGTTTCAGTGTTTAAGGACTAAATACTGTAGCACACTTTATGACCCATAGATCAAGAAAATCCCCCTCACTCCTCAACAAAAACAACAGTTTTATCCCGTTGTAATGCTTTCCCTTAGTCCCTGAACTCACCCCCTCCCTTCTCAGAGAAAAGCCCTGTTCTCTGCCATCTGTCCATCAGGTAAAAAAAGCAGCTCGTGTTCTGTCCCTTCTGCTCATATCGTCACCCAGCACTCCCACTTTACCCCCACCTAGAAGAACTTCCACTTCTCCTCCTACGCCCAAAAAAAGCATCTCCAAATTTGATTATTCTTGTGTTTCATCAGGTTGAGAGATTTGGCCGATGGCATATTGGCATTTGACTTCTGATTTATCCCTGCTGCCTCTCTCTCTATTTCAGTGCAGCTGGCAGCAATCGCATGATATCCGTTTCATTAAATCCTATGCAGAGTAGATTGAAGTTTGCTCTGTGTTGCCAATTTGTTGTGGCGCCGGCGATAAATTTCAGCACTTTCAGCTCAGTTTCTGTTGTCACTTGAGCAGAGAGAGTTTGTTTGGTTTACAAAAGCATGGATATATCATTCTACATTGCAGTCAAAATGGCTTTCTCCAGTCATTTACCACTTCTTCTACCGCTCTTACCCTTATGTTTTCACCTGAAAGCCCTCATTCTTGATGCTTAAAGTCTCCCATCTCAGTGCAACGCCTCCACACTATTTCCATTAGCTGCTGACAGGAGATCTTTGGAGATAAGACACAAACATGAAGTGACAGCCAAATGGAAAATCTTCGACACACTTAAAGGCTGAGATGGAAAAAGAATAGAAAGGAGGACAAAAAACTACTGAAGTTAAAACAGAAAGACAGTGAACTTCCGATCCTTTTGGGCAAAGTTGGTAAAAAACAAACAAACAAACAAAAAACATTATACCTACTCATCATGGTTTCCTTCTTAAATCAAATTCTGTGTTTAAAATGGAGACAACATGTTATAGAACTGTTTAATTAATTACAATTTCCAATGTTAAGCAATAAGGTCATTTTAAATGATAACTAGAAGAGCTCAGAAACGACAAACCTCCACCAAAGCATTTCCACTTGTAGAGCAAATTATTAGTGAAAATGTGGAAAGCTGCCCTATCTCACACTGTTAACAAAACCTTTAAAAACAAGGATGTTTCCTGGATCCACATCTGGATTCAAATCACTACCAGAATAAAATCACTCTTTCCCAGTGAAAAGACCAACATCCCTGAAAATAGCCTCAAAATCAGTTGAGAAGCTACTGAGTTGTTATTGAAACTGTGGAAAACTGCCCAATTTGTTAATGTTAAGAAGATGTTTCTTGTGCCATGAACATCCCCTGAAAATTTGATCCAAATCCATTCTTAAGTTTTTGAGTTATGTTCTTTACATCAAAAAAGTAACACTGGCAAAAATGACCTCCTTGGTGGACATTAAAAATACCGCCAAAGATGAAATTTAATGAAAATACTGCTTACATTTTTCAACATGTACAAAAAAGTTATAAATATTTTTATGCATCTACACTAACAATTGTTAGCTAACAGTCATGTGGACCTTTATACAGCACTCAGGGTGTTGCAGCACTTAAAAAAGCACAGTCTTTTCCAGAATGTCATTACAGGTATACTGTAATATTGGAGAATCCTTCTCCTTACACCACTGCTAAGCTAAATATCTACTGTCCCTACATTATGGACAGTTTTGTCTAATTCTGATGTGTCAGATAAGAAGACATGCTCTTATATTCAGTTCATATGCAACTTTTAACTAAACACATTTTTTTTTAAATCAACAAAAATGTATCTTTATAGGTCTACCCCTTCCCTTTTTAAAAGTTAATAAAAAAATATAGGTAATTGTGAGTATTGCAATTAAGCACCAGTTCAGCTTACTTGACACTAGCTAAGCTCAGCACATAGCTTCAAACATGTGTTTCATGCATAAACCGTTGTATCAATTCAGCAAATGTTTTGGTTGAGAAAAAATAGTTTTTTCTAACATATTTCAGACCACTAGCTAACTTGACAGAAAAAAAGGATATTCAGTTGAACAATATAGCCAGCTCCATCCTAGCTGAACGTATTGCTTAAATCAAAGCTAATGTGCAATCATGTACTTGCCTGACTCTGTTCAATGGTAACTTCATTCATGAAAAATTAACTCACAGTTTTACGAGGTTTATTCTGCTGGGGTTACTTCATGGCAAGGCAAGCTGAGTTTATCTGTCAAGTGCAAAGATGTAGGAAGCATTTATGCACCATGAATATGTATACAAAAGAGCCTTCCATCCAGATCAAGCTAGTGCATGAAAACACAACAAAGACGGATAATTTGAAAAATGGCAGGTTGTTTTGAGGCAAAGGTTTGTTAGGAATTGACAACATATAGATGATGTTAGCTATAGCCTAGGCACAAACTACAAAAAGAACAGTTGGACAGGAAGTGAATGTTTGTTGAACAAAGGTAAAGTAGAAGTGTGAGCCTATGCCCTCCAGTGTGTGATTTTTCGATGTCCACTCCAACACAGGACACGTGTGGGCTCAAGGTACATGTTTGAAATGTACAGATCTATTTTTGTACATAAATGGGCCGTCAAGTAAAGGAACTTATGGCCTACTGTTAGCTAACTGATTAGAGTTATCAAAGCTAAAAAGCATTCTTTTCCCTACATTTATTTGGCAAAATATATTGGATCTGTTTTAAGATTTTTTTTTTTTAATGTATTGATAGTCGGCCCACTGTTGGTTTCTGTTGTTTTTTTTTTTCAAGCGTTCTGATATTGTGTGTTGGCCTCCCTGTGGTGTTTTGTTTGTGTATGCTTTTCTTGAAGATTCAACACCAACCTCATTACTTCACACTTCAACACTCACTCCCTTCTTCCTGCTTTTCCCAACAAAGAGATGATCTTTTATGTGACACACACTGTCTTCATCTTTTATGAAAACCCACTCTGACTTCCCCTTGGCCTCCATCAGCAGGTCCACTGATCAAAGACACTGAAAACAAGTACATTTACAACAAGCACCTGTTGCTACTGTGCTGAAAGTGTGTGCAGTGCGCCTCTCAGTGTTATTTTTTTTTACTTATTACTACACACAAGACACACAAATACACACAGGCATTGTGTTGTCTGTGAGGCCTAGATTGCATCCTTGTTACTGTGGCTCAAACCATGAAACTGACAATTGAGGCAGTGCTGCTAGATTCAAATTACGCCTCAGTGTTTTCCTTGAACCTTTCACGCTTTTGATGCCTGGGTCCTTATGACCTTGACCTTGTGGCAATGCTTCAGCTCACTTCTCAGGTTGCTGGGAAGCCATCATTTTCCAATTTATGCCTCCATTTTTTTTTTTTTTACCAAAATAAAGGCCAGTGTACAATCTTAGATCCCCCACGCGATTGAATGTCCTTTGCTTTTGTGTCCATATTTGAAGATGGATTGGTTGGTCTCTGCATGTCGGTAGGTTTGCTACAGCAGCTCCACTCCAGTGGATGCTCTGGAAGGTCCTCTTTATTTTGTTTGACTTTGCTATTTGTGTTCATGTCTGAGGAGAACCTTAAGACATCTGAGCCCAGCTGACACAAATCAGGGAGGAGGAAATTGTACACAGGTAGCAGTCAGGTAGGTTTATTGACCAAAATAAATTAAGAATATACTTTTCAATAGTTTGAAACATCTGATACTGAAACATCTTTCAACAGAGAGTGTATTGCATGTTCTTTTCCCAATTTATGTCCTCAATCTCTGTACACAAATTGTTTTTTAGTTAATTTTATATCCCTATTGTATACTTTTTATTGTTTTGAGATTATCTTTTGACCAAAAATGTAGACAGTATTAAACATGGACATTGTATATATGACTTCACTCATCAGTCTCTGGAGAAGTGTTTTGAAGCCTAGTCATGATGGATGCCATATTGAAAGGCTGACCTCCTCATGCTTTTTCTATTACTTTTTTCACTTTTATTCAGTGAAATGAGTAGAACAATGTTGTACTCTTAAAGGATACAATTATTTTTCTTGAAATTTGCTCGAGTACAGGTATAAAGCACTATGATTCTACACAATGATGTGCAAGTTCACTCTTAAAATATGATAGCTGAAAGTTCAGTTCACACATAAAATGAACTAGTTCACATTCCTTGTCCCTGTTACTTGGATTTTATTGGAATATGTCATTCAAAAATAAGTTTGTTTTATGTTGGGTTTTTTTATTACAATTTAATTTTTCAATTTCAAGCTAGTCATTATCACATTTTACTCAAATTGAGGCCATTATTTGATTGTTAAAGATGAAAATTACATAATGTATTTAAAGGATTGATTTTCAACAGTTGAGCTGTGCGTTTCACTCGATAACATCGAACTTTGCAGGCTGTTGATAAATGGCAGATGTGGTTCAAGTTATTATACGGGTTCACAATTCTGCATTTGAAACCAATAGCCAACATTATAGTCATTAAATAAGTCTGCTTGTCAAATAAATCTCTCCTGTACCCTGATGTTTCATGATGATTAACTGTGTGTATAAATGGCCCCAAGGCAGATGGGGCTTTAACTTCCTGCTTCCCTTCAGAGAATGAACAGTTGTGCATGGCTCCAAAGTGAACTATGTCCATATTTTATTCATAGCTTCAAATTATGAGTATATGAATTCAGGTCATGGTTGATCAAAAATATGAGTATGTCCGATGTTCAGGCTCAACATTAAAGCCACATTCACACAATGATGTTTTGGACAACTTTTGCCCCAATACATTATGCCCTGTCGAGCTAAGGCCATGCAATGTCACCTGTGCAATGATGTTCGTCGGGTTAGTTCAAAAGTTTTACGCATGCTAAAAATTTTAGATGTTCGATCCAACATACTTGTAAACGCCAGTAAGTGAACTCCACTTACCTTTGGTGTCCACAGTTACAGGTTGTATTATGATATGTTACACTGCGTTCATCGCCACTGGTAAACTTCAGGGCCTGCCTGCCTGTAGGCTCCTGATGTACAACTTAAGGCACCCTTTTGGGGACAACTATCTGCTGTACTCTAGGCATGGTGTCAGTATACTGACACCAGCTGCAGCTGAATGTGGTAAAAGGGCATATACGTCTGCTTTGCTGTTTGTTTAGTGACATCATGATACATTTGTAAAATGATCAGAAGTGCCAAGTTAAACTGGACCAAAGTTCTCCTTAAGTTGGTTAACATTAAAATCACTCTACAATTAGTCAGGGAAATATCATAATCCACAAGCACTATGTGTTTCTTTCTGCTTAAGATGCATTGACCTGTGTTGAACACAGCAAAATGGACCCTGAGAACATATTTTCATTGAAATTTTGATGATTGTCAGCTAATTTACGTTGATGCGTGAATGTAGCATACATCTAAATACTCGATGACATTTGAACTAATCTGAATATGCTTCATAGATTTAAAACAGAGAAGAGTTGTGTGGTTGTCAGGAGATAGACCATAACAAATCAGCAGGCCAGTGCCACACAGCTGATATAAAGTTTTCATTGCTTTTGTTTATGCTGCCATGCAGATGAAAGTTTTATGTTTTTGGGTTGTCTGTCCATCTATTCGTCCATTCCATGGCTTGCAGGTCAAACTAAGCAGTATGGGAGGCCGTATGTGATCCGAGGGCCACCCGTTGCCCACTCCTGTTCTTATATATTTGTTTTTTTTTACATGGCATGAGTCTGAAAACAAAAAGCATTGTTTTTTTTGCATGTTTCCATTTTTGTTGATATAATTGAAAGGGACATAATGGCTACACTGACTGAGGTGGAGGGCCGCATGTGGCCCCTGGGACCATTAGTTGCCAATACCTACCTGAGATGATGTAATACTTCCTGTACAGGCATATACAGGCACAGACTGGAAAATTACACATGAACACTACATAGCCATTTGGGTTAGAAGTCATTTTATGCGACGGCATTATGATGGTCTTGAAACCTGTTTACATTCCAGAGTAATAATGAGATGCATTTTATTCTTCCAGTCAAAGAAACTGTGCATGTGAGTTAATTTATATATAAATCCACTTCTGCTTTTGCTAGTTGCATTTTTAAACGTATATATTTGTTTCATATATTTTTAGTTTTATCACCACTATTCTTTATGCCAATTTCAAAATAAACTCATGCTCACAACAAGTTATACAACTGCTTGAAGTTAATTACTATTTCTATTATTACAGTTACTTGGGTTTTAACATGAATGCACCTTTCTCTGTCTTGCTCTTTACCTTAAGTAAAGGAGGAAGTCGCACACGAGGAAATTAGGCTGAAGAGGAAACAGAGTAAAGTGAGCATAAAGGAGGCTAAAAGCCTTTTGCTTTTTTTTTCTCCCTCTCCTTGTCTTTCTACTTGAGGCCTTGGGGAGATAATGAGGGCCTTGGCTTTGTAAACATTATTTCTGGCATATTGCAGCTGCCATCATCTTATTTATGACCTGAATTTTAATAAACCGGGAGCTAATATGCTTGAGAAAATAGGAAAACACGCAGTGAAGCCTGAGCACGGCCAAACACTGCTCTCCTACCCTGTGCAAGGAGGCCACTCAATGGGAACATCAAACGATTGGCCTCCCGTGCCTGGCCCACGTTAATTGTACATCTATTGTTCCCACATAGAGTCTGGGAACCAAAGGAGGAGAAAATTGGCAAAAAAGGAAGGAGAGAGAGAGAGAGAGAGAGAGAGAGTAATGAGGCTGAACCTGAATAAATAAGATCCACAACAATCTGATTCTTAATAAGGTTTTGATGCCTCTGTAGAGCCGAACATTTAAGGGTACCAAGTGTAAGTGAATTTTGACCAAGATGAATAAAGGAAATAAACTTGCTTTCATTTTATTCTGAAGTAAAAAATAGGATGGGAATGTTGTGACATGAACAAAAGTCTGCAATTTGATTGTGGATAAATTAATAAATGTGACAGTGTACACAGAAATGAATTAGAAAAGGATCAACACTTAAATATAAAAATCAAGCTATAGAAAATTATACAGTGTTCCAAGCAGCTACAGTATCATGTATGGGCCTTAAGGGCCAGGGCAGGCCCACTTGTGCAGAGGGCCTATACTAAATGACGGGTATAAAATTGTTATTCTGATGAATACCTCATCCTTATGAATCTGTGTTTATACCAACAAAAGCAGCGCCAGTCACTGCAGGTGGGGAAAAAAGATTTAAATAACAGTCTTACTTTTACCAGGGTTAACGCTGAATCCATGCTCCTTCAGTCCCTCTTTACCTCAAGGATTCATCTTCAGCTCTAGAGTAACATAAAATGTGTGCCCTCACTTATCATATGAGCCAAAGCAGCATAAAACTACCTGATATGATTATTCGTGAATACCCATGACAGCTTATCACAATGTTCTTAAGCATTTTTAACTCTTCTAAAACAAAGTTCCTGGGTCCGGTGGACGGATTGCATATTTGTAAATGGTAAATGGCAAATGGACTTGAGCTTATATGAGCCTTTCTTAGCCTTTCTGACAACTCAGTGCACTGTTAAACCACATGTCACATCTACCCATTGACCACTGTAGGTTAAAGTTTCTATGAAAGTTGTCCATCAGCATTGACTAACCTGTCCTCGCCCTCTTTGTACCCATTTACACACCAGTAATGCAGCATTGGTAAACAGGCCTAATGTTCATCCTTTGCTTTCTGTTGTAATATCTTATCAATGCTCGATGGCATTTTCTACAAATTTTGTACATAGGACCACTTTCACTGAGGGATGCACTATTTTGATTTTGGAGGTCATATGTCAACAGTCAAAGTCATTGGGTCATGACTTTGAAAGATTTTCCTCAAAATTAGCTTGAATGTAAACTGACTAAGGATGAAATGTTGAAATTTTGGAGGTCATGGTGATAGTCATATATGTCATGCTTGCCTTTTTCTTGTGAGTGCAATGCCTAATTAATGTGTTGAGAATTTTTCAAAACCATTTTCTCTGACTCAAAGATTAACTAATTTGATTATAGACACCAAGGTCACAGTCAATGTGACTTATGATGACCCTTTGTTTATAAAATGTACCTTTTAAGAATGCTCTGAGGGATTTTTCCTAAACTTTATACTAATCTCTGACTCAAGTATTAACTGATTACATACTGGAGGTCAAAGGCCAAGTCTTCCTGACCTTGTATTGTGTTACGAAACATGTGCTGATGCAACCACAGACAACAGTCTGTCGTTTTGACCCATCACCGAACTTTCACTGTCTGGAAACTATAACTGCCAAGGATTGGATCTGGTTTATTCATTTTTAAAAGCTGTCTACCCAAAGTCCTACATTTCTAAATGACTTGCTGCTCTTCCAAAGTCGCCATGGTCTGACATTGAATGTTTTCTTAAGAACTGAAATAGATATACTGAGACATTCAAATAAAATAAACAATTTGAAAAATCCTGCAAAATACAATCAGTCTTCCAAATTAAATGACACAACACAGACCTGCATAACATTTTTTTTTGATCTGATGCCCATATTGGCAAGACGCGATCATTTGTCAGTAACCTCTAAAGCCGCAGAGAGTGTACACAAAAACAACAGTTTAATTAAAAGGCTTTGATTCTGTCCGAGCTCAGACCTTACTTGGATGGATTATGGAAACAAAGTGCTGTGGGATTCATACAGTGGAAGAAAAATGAAAATCTTGGTTGGATGAAATTACCTTTTTGTTAACAATTGTTGTGATTTTTACCACAATAATCACTTGGCGAGAGAATTTGTTTAAAAAAAAACAATCCAGCTACAGCTACAAGGAACATACAGCGGTAGAAAAGGGGAAATGAAATGCTGCCTCCTCCACATTCTTTTTGGCCACCTTTCCATCCTGATTTCTACTTTGTTCCCTCTTTGTCCAATGAAAGACTATAAGCATTAGTTTGGGGTATTTGCTGATATACCAACACATCTTCCTACTATTTTCTTGGAAGAAGGGTCTCTTTGATGCTTTGTCCTTTACACAAATGCAACTCAAAAATTGTAAAGAATTTTTCAGAGTGAGTAACCAAAACAAAATTGTCAAAGAATACCTGAATGAAATTCTTGCAATAATTAATGGAAAAAAGAGAGAATTTCAGGGTACTCTTTGGGCTTAAAAACCATCTGTTTGTGTTTACACATGCAGCTCACCAAAAAAATCAGAAACTGTTGAGGGCTTGTGCTTGTGTGTAAATATGGAAGCCCTTTTCACACATGTAACCCAATATTTCTAGATATTTTCAAAATATCTACCCAGAAAGTTTCCTGACTTATATGTTCACACCTTATTCCTTAAAGCAAGATTTTTTCCTTAATATACTGTACACTTTTGCAGGTTGTCTGTCAGGCAATGAAAGGGTGGTAGAGGGACATTCCAGGGGGATATCAGGTAAATTCAAATTCTGGTTAAAAAAAAAAAGAAGCTATTTTTTTTTTGTTCTGGAATTATACTCTCAAAGCTTAAGCCTAATAGATTTGTGTCCTAACATGCAACTAATCCGGGTCAATTCAATAATCTTTCAGGAATATTTTTGCATGTGTGAATGGAGAAACCTTTAAACACTGCATTTTTAGAGCATTTTCTAAATGGCCTACTCTGAAAACTTCTGGATTTTCTTGTTTACACTTGTGTCTCATGGCAGGAACCTTTTCTGAAATTTGTCTGAAAATGGAGGGGTTGGGGAGGGGAGGATACTGGGAAGTCAGCTGGATGATTTGTTTGCATGTGTGAATGGGGAAGCCCTTTTACCACATGCAATCCTCTTTTTTTCTCCAGAAAATTTTAGGGTTACTTAAATGATCATGGCTTGCTTATGTCACCTGTCCCTCATAGCAGGAAATTATTTTGCATATTGCAAGTCTATGAGGGTGTGGGAGGGGAATGTACTGAGCAGGTTGAAGGTAAACATTTAATTAGTCTAGCTCATCCAAGCAGTTTCAGGGAATTTTCAGTGTTTTGTGTATGTGTAAACAGGGTTAGAGATACTGAATTGAAGGATTTTTTAAACAACTCTTCAACCTTTGACAATTAGAGGAATGACTTTGCAGTTCTTTGCATGAGAAGCAACACTTATAGAATAAGATGTTAAAAAGGCAAAAGACATAACACTATGAAGATCATGATGACCTGACAGATACTGTCATCAAACATTTTTCTTTAGTCAATCAAAGCACGTATAAAAGCTTGTTGTACACAGGAGGTTTACTGTGTTGCAACTCTGTGACATGACTAACCAAAAGAAAATCTAGACAAGCCAGTAAACACAGTGAAGCTTGTCTCCCATTCTGCTGAGCAGCGTGCAAGAAAGAACAACTTAACAGGCAGTACACAGCGGGGCCAAGGTGACTGTGAGTTTAAAGGGCAGGGTTCAGAAAAGTAAGTGACCTCGGCCTGCCTCACACACTCCCTAGCTGTACATATTTACGAGGTGTAATTTTTATGTGAGCGCCAGGCAACAACAGGTTTAAGAGGGCCAGTGTAACCTTCCTGGGGCCCGGGGTGACCTGCACCCTGGCTACAATCGTTTCCCTGGGCCACAATTAGGAACAGGGCTTCACTGAGTCACCCAGCGTCATGCTTCCATGGAGCCATAACAACACCCCTCCCTGCAACCTCCCTACTCACCAGAGGCTTTGAAACAAGCACATTTATTCCTTCTCACCAGGGAGAGCAACTGTTAATACCTATTATATACCTAATGCTGGTGTAGAACAAAAACAGGAAGCTCTCATACATGCCATATAGCAATGGCAAGAAGTACTGTATCAATATTCTTTTCACAGTCCTTAAGAAATACCTACATTACTGCAAAACATGATTCAAGGTCCTAGTCTGTCACACTGAATAGACTGTCTTTGACATGAGATATATGGGTCTGGCAAATACAGCTTTTTGCAGGGTTAACTGGATCAAACTGATTTCTCATTAGTTTACAGTGTACGCAGGATGGTCAGACTGTTGAAAACGTGATATACTTAAAGTGTTCCAGTCTTGAACTCGTAAAGTTATGAGTTTTGTTTTGTCTGTGCAACTTGTTAGATGCACATGCAACTTTTATCGTTTTTTAAAAGGTTTCAAATGTGTTAAAAAAAAGCATATACTACCTTAAATGTGGGTCAATATGAATGATAACTATTGAAAAGGAACTTTTAATAGCATAATTTCCGGTGATTACAGGTGATAAGAGCTTGCTTTCCAGGTTCTAATAGGTGATCTTCTGTAGAGTGGTGCAGGAATATGTAAAAAAAAGCAGATGCAAGTTAGCATTTAACGCTTTCTGGTTCCCAAGCTTGAAACTATGTTGGATTCAGAATACTGGTTTCACATGAGAGAAATCATGGAGAAATCTCATGTGCTTCTGACATTGCCTACTATTGAATCTTAAAGCATTGTTGTGTTTTAAATGACAGCTGCTAACCTACTGCTAATAAAGACTGCAAAAATGCAAAAATGCAAAAAAAAAAGCATTTCTGATGGATTTTTAAATAATCAGTTATTCATACAATTTTGCCACAGCCATGAGCTCCACCTTGACCAGGTCATTCAAAAGGTCACAACAAACAGTATACACTGAAGATATTGTAGTTGCTTCCAAGTCAAAGTGCCATGTTATAGTTTAAATGTAGCTTGATAATAGCTTTGCAAAATTCTTTGAGCTTAAACGTAATCGGCGAGAGTGATAAGTGGATTTGTTTGTTAAGATTATCACAAAAAAACGATATCTTAGGTTTTATAATTATTTGTTTACTACAGAGCTTATTATCAGCAATGATTCAACAACAGGGAAAATCCTATAGGCTTTTACTGAGCTTGCATTTGAAGGAACCAGCGCCATACTAACTTCTGCGTTGGTCTACAAAAATACCTCATCCCTGCACCACTCTATGGAAATAAGCCATTGCAGTAACTGTATCATGCATTCGTAAGATAGTGTGATAGAATGCCAGCAAGCAAGTGATGGTAATCAAGAATTGAATTCCATAACGTAAAAGTATAAAACACACAAGGATAGTGATTCTGTCTTCTTTCTGTTTTCCGTTCATGATTCTCATCCTCCTGTGGCTGTGTCTGAGGTTTGGTGTGCTGTGACAGTTGCAGCGATGCCCTGCGACACAGTGAATATGCAGCAGGGGCTCACTGGGTCTGGCCACACAGGCTTGTCACCACAGTTCACCATCAAACCCCAAACTACCAATTAACTCCTGTGCCCACCCCCACCTGCCTTAAGGCACAGTGACCTGCCCCCCTCCCCTTCCCCAGTCTCTTCTTCCCCCCCATACCGCCCCCTCGACCCCACTCTGTGCTCTCTAAACATGCCCTATGAGAAGCCTCGTGACTCGGTGACATATAGATGCTCAGAGATATTCCTCCCCATCTGCGTGTGTCCGTCCGTCTGTCAGACCCCTGAACTTTACAAAAGCAGTTAGAGTCAATCTGTCTGTGCTCGTTTCAGGCTGAGTCCAGCGTGGAAACAGCAACTTATCATTCTGGGGGTAACTGAGAAAGACATGCTGGCACTGGCAGGAAGGCTTAAGAAGAAGGCAGTTCAAGAGCGAAGACATCTGTGGCAACAGAGCAGGTGAAGAACTTGAGGGGATTAAGTATTTTATGTGATCATTTTCAAGTAAAAATAGCAGAATCTTAAAACTGGAATTGTTAATTCAAGCTTTGCCTATTTCAAGCCTCCCTTGGGGTTTAAAAGTAGGTGTTGGTCATTGGGGATATTTCAAATAACCCTGAACAAAGACATGCAGCCCAAACGCTTATCAGGCAAGCCCACGGAATAAACTGGGCACCTGAAAGGCCCTCTTAATGGCCCCTCCATATCATTTTAGATCAGCTGTTGTCCATGCAGCCAAATGGGTTTCAATAACCTCAAGCTAAACGTGGTGTGTTGAAACTTGTAGCATGGCTGCAGGGCAACATCACTGGCTCTACAGTGAAGTTCCATGAGCTTACCCACCACTGAGTTAATATCACAAAAGCTACAAAAAACAAACAAGAAAACAAAATGACAATAATATATAACTGTATTAATGTTGCTTTATTAAGTAATAGTAGGTATGAGAGTCAAGGATGGCAAAATTTTGTTATTAAGGGGGCCACATCAATTTTATCTTCCCTGGCGGAGTGCCAAAATGTTGCAAATGACAGGGTACTCATATTCATGATAACTCATGATTTAAAAATAAGAATAGATATATGGACTTTGATCCAATTTATTATTTCAAGATTTCTACTTCTAACTAAAACATAGCTAGAATTTAAAGCTAGGGTCGGTAATATTGGAAAACTTGAAATGATTAATCAAAATTTGATGATAAATGGAACAAAATTATGCAACTTTACAGCCCTGAAATAGTAGTTTTGCAGCTGATCTAACAATAAAATAACTTTCAACAGGGACAATGACATCTTTTGATATTTTTCATATGATTTATTGTTGGCTCACTCCATCACCTTCTTCATCCCTCTCTTGCATCAGTTATTGTATCAAGCTGTGCCAAGACATCCTAATTGGCTTCTTTCTTAACTTGGGGCTGGTGTGAGGACTAATGCCATGAACTTGTATATTTTTCTTGGGGGAGAACCAGAACCATCAACATTAATGGCTCAGTCTGTCATTGCTCTCTAACAGTAATCAGAAGGTTGTGGTTTCCAGCCCAGCTCTGGCTGTCACATGTCATTGTGTCCCTGGGCAAGATACTTAACCCAGAGTTGCTCCCACTGCTGTGTCAGTGGCATGTAAATGGTCATTAATCAGCTTGTGTTAGCTAATAATGATGGATAACTTACATAGAAATTTCAGCCATTGGTGAGTGAATGTGAAAGTGAATGGGTATGAATGGGTAAATTTGATGTGCTGTTAAAGCACTTTAATTAGTCGGACAAGACCAGATAACTGCTCTACAAGCTCAAGTCCATTTGACATTTAGCTTTGTGGGAAAACAGAAACATGTTGCCGCAGTTGCATATCACTGAAAGCAGTTAACTGGGGCCATTATTTCAGTTACAGCTTATGTACAGATGGAGCACATTAAAATTTCCCCAAATTTCAGTGGCACAGTCTGTGACAGGATGGCACTGCCCACCCTAATGGTTGAAATGAGATCCCTCACAATGTCTATGAATGGAAGTTCTGCTTAGTATGGAAAAAGTGCCTATGTACAGAAATTAAGAACAAAGACAAATAAACAAAATAGCTCCCAATAGCTGGAAGTTGGAACTGGCTGGAATTCAACTGGCATTTGGCTGGAAGGGGAAAACTGAAGTGGCTGCATCTGTATCTCTAATTTTGAAACTTCTTTTATTTTGAAAGGAAAACCATACTAAAAGTGTTGCTCTAAGCGTTAAAAAATGATGACAGTTGAATAGTCATGAAAAAAATTCAAATAAATGAAAACAAACAAAAACAAACAAAAAAACCCTATAAGATTCAAACTACCTCATAAAAGTTTTACAAAAACAAAACAAAATTGTATCTGATGTCTTTTTTTGGGGGGGGGTGGGGGTGGGGGGGGGCATGTAATGTAACAATAATCAAAGATTATTTGGGACTTTTATTTTGGACATTTATATTCTTTATGTTTTTTTCTTTCAGATTGTGCCATGCCTCAATTGTTTCAGATTTTTCTGGTATTTGCTATTGACTTGTGGACTGCATCATTTGAGGAGGACAACTTGTGTCCCACTTGCTGCTAATCAGCAATCCCTTATTGAGGCTGATTTTTTGTTATCGTTTCATTTAGTATGGATCGTTTCTTTTTTAACTCCTAAGCGCCATCACATGCTAGTCTACTGTTTACTCACTAGCCAAAACTCACCAGAGGAGCTTTAATAATCTGTTTTTTTTTAGCTGAACTATCATTTACAAAGAAATGCAGCATCTGAAAAAGACTAATTCCTGAGGATCTACTACCCATCAACAAATGCGAGAACAGATCCTTACCCCTAAACCAAAATGCATTCAGATCATAGACACTGAGCCTGCCAAAGAGACAGAGAAAGAGATTAAATGTGTATTTCTGACATGAACTTCAGAGTTTGTTACCTTCAAATGTACCAGAGCAATACAAAATAAAAAGAACCTTAAAAAAGTGCAAAAATGGAATATGCATCACTGATAACATGAATCAGAATGTTTGTGTCTGCAGCTGAAGTTCTTTCTCTACCACTGCAGACTCAGCTGTTGCTCTCTACACAGTTTCTGTGAAACCCTCCGCCCTCAGTGCTGGGAGCAGGATGTTTGACCTGAAGTATCATGAGCAAAGCGCTCATTCTGTAACACCGCAGGTCTCTGTCCTTTCGCTGCCCCACAGGGGACATTCTGCTTTAACATGGACACGTCACATAGAAGAGAATGACACACTCCCATCCCTGTGGTGCAGGCTACAGCCTCAGTATCCCTCCAACCCCCATACTAGGAGAGGTCACCCCATAGCTTTCAGCAATTCATTTCACCCATCGTGTAGCCCTTGTTACAGAGTTATTCTGCTTGGTGAATGTTCTTTTTTGGTTAATTATTCCCAGTCCCATTACTGATCTGAAATGAGTGTATTAGATATATGTGTAAAACAGGATGTGTGCATTGCTGATGCCATTTTATGAAGGGTTTTACAGGAAAAATCTTGGACACTGTAGTTCTAGTGCCACATACTATTGAGCAAAGCAAATATGGTATCATTTATAATCAAAGTGCTCAGTGTCAGGGGCACAGATAGGAGTTGTGGGCCCCATCAACAGACATAACATCAGGCCCCACCACCACAGATTAAACCAACCATGTAAAAATGTATAGAACAAGAGTTGGGCAGCAACTAGTTTCTTGCAGTATATACTGTAACAATATTACTTTTTGAGTGAGTAGAAAAGTTGGGGGCATACAGATTAAAGTGATATTACAGTTATTAATCAGAGTAACATTGGCTAAGTAGCCACTTTGAGCAAAGTCTGCTGTTATATGTATCCAGTTGAGAGAGGAATCTTTTCCTACCTCACGATTTGAGGCAATGTTGATTCTGAAGGTGACAATTCGATTTGGAATCCAACTGTCAGTTTAGACCAATTCACAATTTGATTCAGAATCCATTTTTAATTCATAATTTGATATAGGGGGCCAAATGTGTTTTTTTTTTTTTTATTTTAAAAAATTGCAAATTGCAATGGATGATGACAAGAAAATATGACCTATGCTTTTAACATTATACATCATTATCTTTAATTTGAATTGTGTGTATCAGTTTCATCTCATTCCTGTTGTAGACAGGGATGTTTTTGGTTTCAATACCAAGGAATATGTAGTATAAAGTTGTTTTTCTATATTTACTTTCCTTTTTTAAGGGTTTGAGCAGTGGGTAATTGGATATAAATTTTAGTAACTTGCTGAACACTGGATAAAAAAAAAACCTCTTCTGTTTTGCAAAAGACAACATATCACATTGTACAGTTTACCTAACTATCTCATAACCTTAACTATATCTAGTCCCTCATTATAGTTTATGACCTGATTTTAACAACTACAGAAAAATGACAATGAGCACACTGCTTTTAAATCAAATGAGAGCTGATGCATGGATTGGTTTGATTCATGAGATGTTGGCTCTTTAGCTCACAATTTTTTAGAATGATTTTAAAGTTGCAGTAAAATATTCTCAGTTGGATTTCCTGCACATCTTGACATAGATGGATTATTTTCCTGTGATCCTGTTGGAAAAGTGATACAGATAATGAATGGATGGATGAATTGATGGATGTATGGTTGGATGGTAACATTTTTTTTTACAGCGATATAAAAAAAGATGAGAAATTTATTTCAAATAAAATAGATAAATAAATAAATAGATAAACAAATGAAAACAGAAATAAACCATGGAAATGCGCAAGGACGAGATGGATCTTTTAATTCCATTTATTATGTTCATTGTTAGTTAGAATCTTGTAAAAAAAAAAAGGGGCAGATCATATAATATCATTCTTCTTTCTCCTTCTTATTATCTATTATTTTGTCTTTTTATTGAAACACTTTATTTCATTAATGAATTACATAAACATTGAAAAGAAAATAGAATTTTTTTTTAAGAGTGTGATATTTCGCTGTTAATGATACTTACAAATATTAATTAGTTATTAGTTAAAGTATTCTGTCCTGAAACCCTATTTCTGTGGGAGTGTGTGTGTGTGTGGGGGGGGTGGGGGGTGGGGGTGGGGGGGGGGTGACAGCCATTACATGGAGGGGCTCACACTTTAAAAGCCCCTGAAATACGACATATAGGAGCTTTAAATGAGTAGCATTAACTGGACCCACAGTATCCTTTCAGTACTTAGGCACTTGGAGTGACTTTTTCTTACCGTACAATTTATTTCCTTTAATCTTTCCTACAAACTTGTCACTGTGATTCATGGGAGTAATGTGTTGGGTCAGTTGTTCGCAGCACAATGGCGAGGTGAGATTTGTTTAGCCTGGTGACATGTGGGTCCTCCCTGTCTGCTACACCGTACAGCTTCCTGTGACACATACTTACATCCGTCATCCAAAGCAGTAACTCAGGAAGGAGAGGCCTTTGGAGATGAAAAATTAAGTGCAGTTGGCATTAAATTTAAGTTGTGATGTGGTAAGATAATCAGAAGACCCCAAAGATGACACTTTTGCCCTATTTGGTTGAAAAATATCCCCTGAGAGCGAGGTCACGGTAATCTCAGCTGCTTGGCCTCTATCATTCCCCATCTGTGGGAGTTGAACCGAAGAAAGGTGACGAGGCGTTTTATCAAACTTGGACACCTCCGCTGACAGTGCAACAATAGAATCCAGATTTCTCCGCTGACACATGATATCGAGGCCGTGAGCTTTCACTTTACACATCTCCTCCTACCTCTACAAATCACCTGCTGCCTCTTGCACAATCACCCAGCGGGTTAAAGGGCATCTCTTCATGCTTGTCACTCACAGCAGTGTCCAAATTTAAAGCCCTGTGCTGCCTGTGTAGTCCAGTCCAGGTTGAGAGAGTGAGAAAAAACAACACACAGTGGCTAAAAGGGGAAACAGGAAGCTCGACACAATAGAGGAGACCTTTGATCCATGATGAGGGGGAAGACTTCCTCTCAGGGTGCAAACTATTAATGTGAAAGTGACTCTACCCATTGCACATTTGTTACAGCGAATAATGGGCCTAAAATTAGCACACAATGGCAGGCAGACGGGCGACACTTGCACCCAGCCATGCGCAGGAAGGGAGCGGGAGGTAATTGTATAAAAATGAGTGATTTGTGGGGTCGGGGCTGGTTAGGAGCGCCGGCCGGTCGGCACCTTACAGCTGCACTGAAGAGGGAGAATAGACCTTGAAGAGTAAAACCCTTCAATATGCACCAAGTGATACTGTAGCTGTTGAAAACCACAAGGAGTGTTAACCTGTTGCTATGCTGAAATGTGTTTTTGTGGACTCCATAACAAATCCAGCTGTTCTTTTAAGGTATCAGTTGAAGGTTTGAGGCAAAGCGTGTGCTTCTGTTGGTACAAGGACAGCTGTGCTTTATATTTGTGCATCTTTGTGATAGTATTTTAAAGGTGATTCACAAGGACAAAGATGTCGACTCTGCCCCGGTAATTTCCCAAAGGAGGACTGAAAACTCAGAAAAGATTCTGTCAAATATATAAAAAGGCTGGGAGAAATGCAGCAGAGGTGTACAGCAAAGGAAATTGAGTTTAGAGATGCTGAAACAAAAACAGCAGTTATTCAAAGTAAAATAATAAAGGATAATCCCAGTAGACCAACTACAAAGTCTGCCAAATTTAGTTCCATAATTCAAATTGTTTACCTGTAAGTGATTTAATATAGTGTGTTAAGTTTAGCAAATGTTATCATTGTCAACACCAGCCTGTAGTCAACAGTCCTTAGCTAAAGGCCCATTTATGCATCAGAGTATATTACCTGATGTCAACCGACATTGGGAAATTATCAGAATTTTGGTGACAGTATCTGCCCAGCAAAAATTTTTCTGTGTTCAGTGCCTATAGGAGGTAAGATGGCTGCCTCCAAAAGGGCGCCTGAAGTTGTACAACGGGAGTCCAGTCCTGAAATGGAAGCAGCTGGAGCCGACAGAGCTGAATGCAGCTCTAATGGAGAAGTTAAGCGGAGGTCAACCATTGCTGGCATTTACAAGTGTGTTGGAAACTGACATCGACTCAGCGCTGTGTAGCTGACTTAGCTAGATGTGGCTTGACATTTCCCTCTATGTCTGCAAAAGTTGACCAGGACATCAGTGTGGGAGACTGAACATTCAGTATGCTTGTTTACAACAGGGTAGCAGAGCCAAGAAAAGCAACAGTTAGGGGCTGATCACACAGAGGCTTGTAATGGAAAGTGCAACTGCACCTAAAATGCTGATGAGGAAAACAAAACAAACGAAAAAGAAAAAAAATAGATTGGAAATAGTGTAAACTAGATCTGCACAAACATAAAGCTCTCACCGTTGCTTCTCTCCTTGATAAGAAGAAGAACCATGTCAAAAAGTCTGGGTTTAAGTAAAAAAAATTAGCACCACCCTCCACACAAAGTGCTTACAGAGGGTCTCCAATTAGCAGCTCAGGGGACTCTTGCCCTTCTTCTCCTTTTCAAGTTCATGTAGTTTATTAAATTCCCTTAAAAAAACTGCAGTTAGCTTTCCAATAGCATTTATGCTAACTTACACCGGTTACATAGCATAAATGTTTTGCTTAACTAACTTTGGTTTTGTGATTGTGTTTTTGTCTCATTTCAGAATTGTCAGCTTGTTAGTGTGACTTGAATCATCAGGACCACTTGTTTTGCCTTCATATATCCCATGTTAGTGGTATTTGTTCAGAGAATCCAAACAAGGACTCATGACCTTTAGTCCTTGAGGTGGAGTTAATTCTTAAGCCACTGTTTGTGTGATTACACTCAAATATTTTCAAGGAAAATGTCAGAACATCGAGACAACACGTCTCATGATAAGAGGAAGCCGACAAAAAGTTCCCACATCATAAAAGCCTGAACTGCGAACTGTCAGAGGAACTTGACACTGTAATCTCAGAGGTCACCCATTCCTCAGGAACAGTCAGGAGACCTGTAAACCTCTTTCAGATCCAGCAGGGATTCTGACACAATGTGTCCACCACCAGCGCCCTGTGGAGGATAACAAGAACCAAGCAGCAGCAGCAGCAGCAGCAGCAGACATCCCGTCTGGTTGAAAGACATGCTCTGAAAGGCCTCAGAACTGCTGTTCCTCTTAACCAAAACAACAATTATAAAAGCCTGATGGGAAACGGATTTGATTTGCAGAGGTTTTACAAGGCCAAATGGAGAAAGAGAGGGTGAGAGTGAGTGAGAAAAAGCAGTGTGTTGTGCATTAAGTTTTTTGGACAGCATAGAGTTTTTCCCAGGTGTTGAGGGATTCCAGAGGGGCTGCTGGGAAAGTGTGCTTGTGTTTGTGTATGTGAGCAGCGGTGTTATTTATCATTTATTGCTGCAACTCTGACAACATCTAATAAGCCACACAAGTACCTTTACCAGGATGGGCTCCACTTTTGCTTTTGAGAAACAAGGAACCAGTAAGAATTGTATGATCCCCTGTCCACTGAGCAATAGTAACTGAAAAGATGTACAAAAATACACATGCAAATGTGTGCTCATACACTAACACAGCAAGTAAAGTTACAGCAAAAAGATTTACTTAAAATTCTTGTTAAAAATTTTTGTTGTGAAGTGAAATGATGAGATCTGAAACACCTGCACCAGGACAATAAGACAGGAGAAAAGGATTTACTGTTACATGTTACAGGTGTGTATAACACATGTGCCTCTTAAAGGGAGGGTTTGGGATTTCTGAAGTGGGGTTTTGTGAGATACATGGCATGAGCCTTAATGTGTGCCACAGTGTCATAGCTCAGTTCTCTCTGTATTCAGAAAAACTTGGGACAGATGCTTATAATTTCATACTGCTCCTCTGTTTTGTCCTTGGAGTTTGTAAACAGTGAATTATAAATGTCCTTTAAAGCAAGGAGGCAGTATCCTCTGATCCTGAAACATCCTGAGGTGATTTTCTTAGTCACACTCTTATTTTCCCCAGTTTGACAACATGAGCTCACGATTTATTCACCTGAATCAACAGGTACCATGTGTTGTCCAGGTCCTCCAGTTCCCTTTGCAGATTCCTCCATTTTCAATTCACCCTCGTTGACTCAACATCTACAGAAGTTTCTCCTGTGTGTACTCCACTTTGTATGTGTATTCCGAAGTATCCAAAGTAAACGGCGATTATATTCGCTAGAAATCAATTAATCACGTTTGATAGCAGTTGTGCCCTCTTGTGAAGCAAGAATTCCAGCAACCCTCTTGCTGTGAGGCACATACAGTAATCTGCTGAGCCACCATGCCACCTGTGTTTTACTGTGTCATGTCTTATAAACATTATGTATTACATCCTACTGTCCCTTATATATCAAACTGTACTGTACTATATTGTATCAGTACAGCATATTGCATCATAATGTGAGATATTGTATTATGTCATATCAATAGAGCCTGTCATATTATAATCACAGTGTATATTATATAATATACACAATCATACTGCATATTCTGTATATTGTATTGTATGCTATTTTATGGTGTCACATCAACACACTGTATCCCATCATGCTGTTTGGTACTGAAATGTATCAGCACAAGGTGTTATACTGTCTTTTCTTGAAACATACCATAGCAATAGCGTGCTTGTATTATATGAAACAATATCATACAATAAATCATACTGATACATTTTATTACATTATATTAATACCAAGATATAAAGGAATGTGTATAACATTGTCCCTTTTGGAAAGTTGTCTTGAATTCAAGAGCTTTACCCTTTTGATACATTGGCCTCTAATTTCGTAGACCAGGCGCAGGCGGGGCGCACCTGCCCTGCGCTGCCCTGCGCCGCACCTGCGCCGCGCAAACAGGGTGTGTCTGGGGCATTTTGCAAGTTTTGTGCACAGCGCAGTCTGGCGCAGGCAGGCGCACCCACGCCTCCGTCTCTCCTACCGGCGCACGAGGCAGAGAGGGAGGAGATAAGACTTGAGTGGGTTTAACACAGCCTAGTGTGACCTTCACCAATCAAATGAACGCCTCTCCTCGCCTTTAAATGCGCCGCTGGCGAGGCGCAGTGACAATTTCACCTCGGTGGCGAAGAAAGTCAGAGCCGCTGTCACTTTTACAGCAACTGGGAGAGCACAGGGGCCACCGGGCAGCGCATCGGAGCCACGATGCGCGTCACCGTGTGGACCGCCTCGTGGGACAGATGTAATCTGTTCCTGTGTCATAATAGGAGTACAAAATTAAGCGACAATTACATTTAAACACAGCAGCAGGCTAATCCATTCATCATGCTTGTGATCCACCTGCATTACTGGTCTGTCATCGCCAAATAGCAGCGCCTTAGGTGAAAATATATCTCCTCCTCATCCTCCTTGCAATAATGTACTCCATCTTTTTAGATGACGTTACGAATAAAGATTAAAACAGAGAAATATGGGCAATCGCAGGCAAATCCTTAAGACACTGAGTGACTTACATTTATTCAGCGAGCGTCTCTCTCTTTTTTCATTTCTTTTGAATTTCATGAGATGAGAGAAGCCGGATACTCTGTATTGGATGATGTGGCTGTTTGTGGTTGGCTTGAGAGATGTGAACTCGTTAGTTATGACAAACGTCTCTGATCTGACATCATATGTGATGGGACAATTAATATAGATACAAATGTATGTGCTGGTTCAGACGGTTACATTAAATCGTGGTTGTTGTGATTGTTTATTGCATTGAAATGTGCCTGACACTCTGGATACCTGCCTGTGAGGTTTTGGTGACGTGTGTGCACTGTGTGCCTGTCAGCCAAATTACCACTGCCCGGGGTGCGCCTCGTCTGCGCCGAGAATAGACCAGGTTGGAGCTGGCGGGCTTTCAGCGCACCTTCCGTGCGGTTCTTTTGCACCAAATTGTCACTGCGCCAAGCTGAATCTGTGGACACTTCCCCCTGTTGAGCCGTTACACCCATCCTGGCGCAGCCGGTCTACCAAATTGCCAAATTGGCTGTGCACGGCGGTGCACCGGACGAAATTTCCCCTGCGCGGGGTGCGCCAGGCTGCGCCACCCTGAGTTGCACCAGGAAATTAGAGCCCTTAGAGGCACTAACACACATGTATTATAAAAAACACAGACCACTGCAGACCACAAACAACAAACAGTACATTGACTTTTATCCATTAATACATGATATATGCCCATTTAAGTTTTTTAGTACTAGATTTGCTTTGGTTCTTGTGCCCTGTTCTTATTATAATTCTTGTGTCAATCGGAATGCACAAAATCTTAAAAAAAAGGGTGTCTTTTGTGTGAAAACCCAGTTGAAATTAAACCCTGAATCTGAATCTGATTAGTTATGTTTGTTTTCAGTTTCAGCAGCTGCTGACCTTTCTTCTTTTGTGGAGCAGCATAACATATTAAATCCAAACTGATGACAAAAACAGGCAGCAGATGCTCTTGAAAAACAGTTCACAATGATGAAAGCTTTGGAAAAGAAATGGTACAAATGAAAGGCATCCAGCTTACCGCAACTTAGTCAGCCTTCATGACATGGCACAGTGTGATACAATAGATATTGGAAATGGATGCTGAGACAGAGAGAGAGAAAAAGAAAGGGAGGTGGAGGAACATGGTGTCCCCAGCTGGTTTTGGCTATCTAATAAACATGTAAACACTCTGCGTTCTCTCCCTCATTAGGTGATTGCAGAGGCTGCTTGCTCTCCATAAATCAGGGCCCAGGTTATCAAGGCCTCTGATCTTAACTGTAGTGGGCGCCCAGCTGTCTACAGCCGCACTGACTGGGAACAGCAGGGCTCGGAGGAATCTAATCCCTCCCCACCTCTCCCACCTTTCTCATTTTGCAAATAAAAAGAGGAGATATGCTCGTAAGTGCGTGGGTACACATGCTAACCGGTCATCAAACTCACGGTATGTTGTTTGGAGGGCTGGAGTGCACTCAGAAAAGCTGACGTCTCTGTAACAAATGTCATCTGACCTTATTAGCGGGATTAGCGATGCTGTGTTTTTCCAATCGATCCCAGAGGTGTTGCTTTATCGTGATGGTGAGAAAAAGAGAAATCTCCAGAGAGCGAGGCTGACTGAAAGATGAAAAAGTTAAAGGAATGAAAAACGGCTGTGTGAGTTTGACTTCAGCCGCCTCTCATACCACCATAAAGGTTACTGCTTGTCAGGTTCAAGCACAGTATCACTCTCTTATTCCCTAATGTGAAACACACTCTGGCTGTGAGCAAGCCAGCATTGGACTGTAAATGCTACAGCGCTAACTTTCCATGAGAAGGTATCTTCAAAAGTGTCTAAAGCTTGAGTTTCCGCCTTCTATCTCTAGTGATTATCCATTTTCTTCACTAAAGACGCTTTATTTGGAACAATATTAAGACTGAATGAATTGAATCAAATGTCAAGTTCATAATTCTCATTCTGAAGCTAAACTAATTAGCTGCAAATTACAGGTAATGGACTGAAAATAATTCCAAGCTGGTTTGCAAATTGCTGCTGATTAAGAGCTGTTAAGTGTTTATTGCCACAATGCAAGTGAAAGGGTGTCACACAGTCACATTCGATGTTCGTTCTGAGGCAACAAATCTAATATCAGATACTCCACAAATGATTAAAATA
The DNA here is from genome assembly GCA_037902135.1 of Cetoscarus ocellatus. Classification (NCBI taxonomy): domain Eukaryota; kingdom Metazoa; phylum Chordata; class Actinopteri; order Labriformes; family Labridae; genus Cetoscarus; species Cetoscarus ocellatus. The sequence continues at coordinate 485,629 of JBAMNC010001914.1, read as the reverse complement.
TGAAATGTAAACAATTTTTTCAAGACAAATTAGGCACAACACCAAAGTTACAGACTATGTAAGAAGCTGGTCAGTTTTTGCTGCTTTTTAGGATTTTAATCCATTTGGAAAAGTTCCTCAGTCAAACAGAAGCTTCATGTTCTGCTGTGGGCCAAATTTATTTTTTTCCTTCGAAACATTTAAGATTTAGAGCTTCTATGATGAACACTTTGTTCATCATAGAAGCTCTAAGTCTTAAATGTGCCCATTGCAAAGCAGAGGTTTTAGAAACATTCAGCCCCACTAAGTCTCCTGTCCTTGTGTTATCGCACTCTCACAGGTCTATAATTCGCCATTGCCTTGTATATTTAACAGTCAGATATCTTATCTGATATATAGAGCCGCTAGAAATTGAAGTGTCGAGTGTTGGTGAGGATTTTGTGGCCTTCTCAGAGCTTAAAATCTGTTTAAGAGCTGTAGATCCTTTTTGGCCCTCTGCTGGTCCAAACCTGCCTCTGTGGGCCAAAAAATTCATGGCTCGGGTTTCGTTAGAGAGGAGGTGTGGACTGAACCTTTCTCTGAGTTGAGCCCATGAGACCCTGCATTAGCTGCTGCAAGTAACAGGTGGATGGGAATGTTAAGCGATCACAATGATGGAGCCAGTGGATGATAAGCCAGAGGGTATAGGAAGATTTAATGCTGCAGAGTCTGGGTGTTAGCAGCTGTAGTGAGAGGAGAGACATTTTATGACCTCTTTAATTTGATATAGTACTAAACTCTGACCCCCGGTACTGGTTTTACACTGTGTCAGCAAGATGAGAAGTTTGAACACTTTAATTTTCTACATTTAATTTAAAATTTGAGAAAATACCAATTGAAAGAGAAGCAATAAATCAGGGACTCCTTAACTCAGCCCTCCAATAGCCTGTAGACCCCCTCTCACAATTTCAGCAAAATTGCTTTGACAGTACCATTGCAAATATACAAAAAATGACATTATATTATCTATCTATCTATCTATCTATCTATCTATCTATCTATCTATCTGTCTATCTATATAAATATTCCTTTATTAGTCCCACAGGGGGAAATTCCAAACGACAGGGGGAAATATATATATGTATACCCCTGTTTCATTGACACAAGTTATGTTAATCAATAATTTAATTGTATGACTATTTTTGAACTGTTTTTTTTATGTTTTTTTTTTTTTAACAACACCAAGCAGTAATTGCTACCATTTTATAAAGATTCCTGTTGACACTCACTTATTTCTTTAAGTATGTGGTCTTAGGTCTTTTGGCACTAAAAGGGTTGCATTGGAAAATAAAGCCTTTTTATTTTTCAAGAGTACATTTAAGGTTTTTAAGCCATTATTACAATTATAAGATTGTAAATTAAGTAAAAGATAATAGGGAAGAGAGCATGTGGAGTAAGAAACAGGATAGGAGCCAGAGACTTGATCTGAACCAGATACAGCTTTGACACTCTGGCCAGGCTCACCCAAGCAGAAACCCCAGGGGCTAAAGAAGGAGGCCACGCAGAAGTGCCAAAAACTGTTGTTCCTCGAGTGTCCACTTGAGGCTGAGTACAGGAACCTTATGACTGTGTGCAGGAAAAGGGCATTTTTTACGTTCTAAATACACATCTTTAAAGCCTGCTTCAAAAAATTGACTATACTCCAAATATATAATATTACAATGCTGTGCACTGGGTGTGAGATTCTATTTTATATCGCACCTATTTTTATTTTACTTAAGATTCCTGCACATCAAATTAAGAAGGGTAAAAACTCTGGTGTTGGCAAAATTTTAGCAAGTGCTGAGTTTATTATACTCTGAATGAGCTAAAGTATTGACTGTCAGTACTTCTCTGCTGAACTTGGATGAGTTTGTGTTTTTAATTAACTTGCCTTTAAAGAGCCTTGAACTTTAATTTAGATAAGGTAAAACATTTTCCCATCAGTATATTTTCATAAACTCAATATCGCTGCCCTCTGGTCAAAACTCTGGGTCTGCTCTGCTGTAATAGTCTGATATATGCATTTGAAAGCATATAAGCATTACAAAACTGCAACACATAATGGAAAATCAAATATATTACAAGATGCATGTCATTTTTTATGCTTTGGTTAGTCCAAAGTGGGGGGACAGTGGGTTTGTGAGATCAAAAGACATGTTTTGGCAGGACTCTTCAGTGGAAAGCAGGTATAGATCAAAATGCATAAAATAGCAGGAAATACATATAAGTTATGGCGCTTTGTCCTATAAAAGCGGCTGTAAAAGTTTACTTATTCCTCTAAACTGTACCATATTTTGCTATCTTCTATATCAAGTTTCAGAAAAGTAAGACAAAGTTGTCTCTCACAAACAGAAACATGCAACATTCAAGAGGCTTTTCCAAAGTTTTCAGAGAGTTTGGAAAAATTGCTATGACTCCAGCCACCCTCTTGATGGCAATGCTGATATTGGCCTGAATCGTGGCTGCAACATTGTTTCATCATGCACACGATGGCTGAGCACAGCTGTCGGCTTGGCAGAAAATGAAAAGTTTGATGGTAATCTGGCCCTTTCTCATTACTCACTTAACGCAGGGAAGTGTTGTAGCAAGAAATACAAAAAAAGAAGGAGAAGAAGGAGAGAGAGAAAGCAGGCCATGATGAACCACTCTGAGTGTGATTAGTGGAGCTGACGGAGGTGAAGCTAACGGATATCGACAGGCCGGGCAGGCCATGGATACTCTTCACCTTTAATCAGCATGAGCCTTTAATCAAGACCTGGTCTTGGACACAATCTCTGAACTACTGATGAACGGCACTATTGGATTACCTCATGACCTGGAATCTGCCCTGCACTGAAACATACTTACAAAAAGCCCAGATACTCCAAATATGCTAAAACCAGATACATATGATTTGCATGCTTCCTTTCTACATTTACGCCAGCCCTTGTTTTTTCTTTGACTAATAGAGTCTGTTGGCGTGGCTGGCGATGTGTAATGTGCATAATTTGATGGGAGGCTGCACAACAAGGAAGCAGGGAATATCCTGGCCACATCTTTAACCTATTGAGGCAGGATGATGTCATGATTAGAAGAGGAAATTGGAATCCCTCCAGAGCCTAAACACCCTAAGGCTGCCGGGCCATGCATGCAGACGGCCTGAAGGGAGGGAGGGAGACATAGCCAAAGAAATTGGGAGAGAGAAAGTGTAAGAGAGGAAAAAAAGGAACAAGAGATGGAGGCTTGGGTTGACCCAGAGTGTCAGGATCAAAGTGTGACAGCACTTGGCTGACAAGGGGGGGCACACTCCAGGGATAAGTGTGTGTGTATGTGGGTGTGTGTGCATGCAATATGTCTGCCATGCAGCCTTAGCAAATGATCAGGCATAAATCTTGTATCTCCAGTTTTCATGATTTTCATTTTTCCTGCAAAACAGTCTTATTGCCAACCTCCATATCTGTGAATTTGTTTAGTACATTTTGAAACAATTAAAAGTACCAATACAATTGCAAATCATGACAAAACAGTATTTTTTCATTTCTAAAATACTGCATTTTTTTCATTTCCCAAAAGTAATTATTTTGGAGATATGAGATTTTTGCTCGACATCTACAAAGGGATAAACATGAGACCCAGAGACCTTGACATAAAAAGTCTAGTCTGGTCATAATTCAGTTGAGTGGATCTTTGAGGTAAGTTTGGTAAAAAAAAAAAAAATCCCTCAAAGTGTTTTTCAGGTTATCTATTTTTTTTTCATGTTATTGTTGATTTTAACAGGTTCAATGCACAATTAAATTTAATTACACCAGGGTGTAATGGGTAATTTGCATCTGTTGTCCCTGGAAAGATAAACAATTCTTACATGGCAGGAGACGCTTACTATAAAATAACAGTAAAGGGTAAAGTTCTGTTGTATGAAACAAATACTTCAAAACACAGCAAAATGAATACATATAGAAAAAGGGATGCTATCCAAAACAGCATTATTAGGTTCAAAACATCACTGATATTATCCTGTAACTTATAGCCTATAAAATCTGAGAAGTTCACCCTTAAGACAGAGTGGAAATCTGTGAAAATTTTAACAAAAGACATGGAAATATTCAGCAAATATGACATCCCTGGAATGATATGAGGCTCCTTAACCTTTGTCTTCCAAAATCTAAACAATTTACACTTGAGCGGAAATGACCCTCTGTGCAAAATTTGACATAAATCCCTAATGGTGTGCTTAAGAAAACATGTCTACCAGCAAGAGATAATTATGAGACCAAAGTGAACTTTGTCTTTGCTCCTTTAAGATCTTAACAGTTTATCCTTGTGTCAGGGTTTTTTGGGTTTGTCTCTTACAGGCCAGGGATAAACATTGGACCTAATGACCTATCACTTTGAAAAAAACAACAACAAAAAAACAGTCATTCTTCGATTCAGAGAAGACATTTTCACAGTCAGTTCATCCTTGAGTAAGACTGGACAGTTGGGAAATGTTTAATAAAAATCTAACCAAGTTTTCTTGAGATATTGCTTTGAAAAACAATGGACAAACATGAGGCCTTATGACCATTAATATCACAACAATATCTAAATATCACAGTATCTAATCTCAGTCAGAGTGCAAGGTTTGATGGATGTCCACAAAAGTGGTCTGGATATATCATACAAGGATGAACATACAGCCTGGTGACTTAATACCAGTTTATCTTTGAGACAAAGTGGACATTAGCTCAAAATTTGAAGCAACCCCCTCAAAGTGTTCTTGAGGTATTATCTTTACAAGACAGAGATTATCATGAGGGTTTATGTTCCCAAACTTTAGCCTCAAAAATCATCTTGGAGTTCATCTCTGCCATGGAACAAACTGTAGTGACAAGTTTTATTAAAGTCTCTCAAAGTTTTTATATGATATTGTGTTTACAATTTAAAGATGAACATAGACCATGACCTTTACTTTTACCTATGGCCTCAAAAATCTTGTCAGTTCATCCATTATGCAAAGAAGGCAAGGGATGATTGGGTGATGATAGGGTCCTATGACCCATGACCTTCGAAAACAAAATCAAATCTTTTTAGAGTGGATGTTCGTGAAAAAATCAAAGTAGTTTTTAGAAGTGTTTTTGAGCTATCATATTTAAAAGCAATGGATGAACATGAGGCCCTTTGACCTTCAAAAGTGTACAAGTGTGTCCTGAAGTTGGAGTTGGATTTGTGCAAAATGTAAAGAAATTTCTGAAAATGCAAGGGTTGAACATGAGACCCAATGTCCTTTGACCCATGACCAGTACAACTGTATAGCATTTCCCTTGGTCAGAGTTGGCATTTGTGCAAACTTTGAAGAAAACCTTTCAAAGTATTCTTGAGATATTGTACTCTCAAGACAAGGGTGAACATGAGGCTCCATGACCTCAGCTTTTGACATCAGTCAACTTTTGATTGGTTTAGATTCAACATTAGTTCAAAATTTGCCGTGCAACCGTAAGGAGATCTTCATCCCTTGACTCCATATTGTCTCCATTCATAGAGGAAGAAGTTAAAGACAAATGAGGCCGTGATGCTCTTCCTTCCCTCGCAGTGGTGACACATAAAGAGGTGATGAGGTGAAAGAGATGAAGCGCAGAGGGAGAAGGGAGGAAGCTAGAGAAAGAGAGTGATTGTTCGTCTTCACACTGAGAAAGATTACCTCTCATGGCCCTAGAAACACTCATACGTGGGCTGTATAATCACATGTGTGAAGCCCTAAATGAGCTGACCATACAACTCCCAGACGAACAACTGACGGGTTGTGAGGGCCAGGGGGTTTCTTGACATTTGTTGCTTCTTGGCAACACTGAATCTCTGTCATATGCTGATCACTCAAGTGTTATCTCCTCCATGTCAGAGGACTCAGCTGAGAGAGGTTGGAGGGGCGCCAAGATGGGCACAAGGGATTATACAAGCAAATACACTACAGGCATTTATTAGTCCACTGGATGTTGTTTGTCTTTTGAAAAGTGCAGCAAATCACAAGCTGTATTTGTGTTTTTTTGGCTTCTTCTCCAGCAGGAAAGCCCCAATTTTTGCTTTCCCAGACATGCTTTTTGCATGTATATTTAGCATGCTGATAGTGGTGGTATAACTCCAAAGGCCATGTCCCTAGGATGAACTTTTCAGTGCTAGAAAAATAAAAAGAGGCATTCAGAGGCAGATTCTGGTTAAGCTCATCAGCATGCTGAGGGACCTTGATATTCAGTGTGAGCAGGCCGGAGCAGATGATTGATGTAGTTTTGGAGAGATACTTGAAAATTATAAGGGATTCATGAGTACAATCTTTTAATTTTTTTTTTTTCTTTTACAAAACAGGATATTCATACCTAAAAACCATTGTTTGAGATATGATTATTGGCAGTAAATTGATTAAAAAAAAAAGGGACATGAAATTAGCCTCCTGCTAGAAAACTTTAGCGTTTCCATTTTGGTGCCCCCTGTGAACAAATAGCTTTATTTTATTCATTTGCTGATCTTTCGAACCTGACACACCAGATGGATCATTCCATATGTGACACTGGTTCATCTGGGAAAGAGCCCATAGAAAGTGTTTGGCAATTGTCCCGTCAATCTCTTGTCAGTCTTACCAGAATCTCCAGAATTTGCCTATGCCTTCTCACTTTACAGAGACATCATATGCTCAACTTTTCCCAACCACTGGACAGACCTCGATGATTGCCTATCCCTATTTTGACGATCTAGACTGTAACCTCTCTAGCTGCCAGTTCCTCCAAATTTGTTGTTCCTGTAGCAGGGCCCATTCCAGACCTGCATGCCCTCACTACCCCACCAAGGTCACCTCACATGAGAACCTCAACACCACAGTTAACATCCCCTTGCTTCCTCTTTACAAACTCCTCAAGACCAGCTACCCCCAAGAGGGATTTACTCACGGCATGACCCAGGCTTTCAAGCCATGAGAAAGAATGTGCTCCCAAACCTAACCTGAACTGAACCTGAGTTTAAAAGGTGTTGCATTGTTCTGGGTCCTTACCTGTGTAAGAAATGAACTGTCTTGGGTGTCGGTGGCACAGTCTGACTGTGCTATGTCGGTAATCGGTAGGTTGCAGGTTTGAGCCCAGCACCAGCTATCAAATGGCAATGTGTCCTTGAGCAAGACACTTAACCCCAAGTTGCTCCCACTGCTGCATCAGTGGCATGTAAATGGGTATGAAAGGGCATGAATGTGTTCGCTAATACTGATGGACAACATACACAGAAAGTCTTAACCATCAGTGCGTGAATGTGAGAGCAAATGGGTGTGAATGGGTAGATGTGACCTGCAGCGTAAAAGCTGCTTTGAGTACTCAAAGAGATTAGAAAAGTACTATAAAAGCTCAAGTCCATTTACTTAAGAAAGACCTATGGCTCTGTTTTGGACCTACCATCAAAAACGGAATAATAGTAATCGAATAGGCTGGTAAAATCAAACTTACATGGTCAACAACAAACTTGTCACCTAAACTTGCCTGTGGGTGATGTTAGGTATTAAAGTATTATTTTGATATATATTTCTATGGATGTTAATATTACATATTTAAGGATAACTGAATGCAACAGTAACCGTTTTCCACATGTTCTCTCATAGTTTAAATAATCAGTGCACATTTTACACAGGTCAAGCAAAGAGGGGAGACAGGATTTTATATTCTTTTTAATCAATGTCTTGAACACTTATTGGTCCAATTTTCGGAAATTTTGCTACTAAAGCAAGAAGAGATGTTTTTTCTTTCTTTGATTACAGAAATCTGCAGTGCTATGTAAGCACTTACAAGGCTAAGACAGCAAAAAGATAAAGTGACCTAACTTTTTTAGATTTTAGATAAACTGAATTGATTTTGGAGATCAAAGGTCACGTTGTTTTGGCCTTTTGTTCATCCCTTTCTTGTTATGATGATATCTTATGAACATATTCAATCAATCAATCAATCATCAATCAATCAATCAAAAAAAAAAATCAATCAATCAATCAATCCATCAATCTTTTAAGACGAGTGGGGATGTGACATCTTTTAAACAAGGGATCAGAATGAGGCCAAAAGAACTTGATCCAATGAATCTCATAATCTGACCAGCTTACCCCAAAGCCAGATCAGATCTTGTGCGCACACTCCTCAATACTCCTCTTACTTTATTAATACATTTTAGTTTAATATTTTATTGTCTGTTTTTTATTCCATTCTCAATATTTGCTTATTTATCTTGATATAGTTTTTATCTTTTTACACTTAATCATTTTAGATTTAATTTTAATCTTTTAACATGTTTTTATTTATTTGTTTTAAATATTTGTTAAGCATTTTATTTATTCGTCTGATGTTTCTTTGTCTGATTGCTTTGCTTTTTTCCGTATCCATTCTTCTCAATTTTATCATTTATTTTACTTTAGCTTCTGTGGTGTGCATTAGTCTCCAAATCCTCTTGACATCCTACCAACTATTACTACAACAACAGTGGAATACCACTTAGTAGATGGACCTCTGCTGAGTGTTTATTTTCTGAGTGGTTGAAAGTGATCGTCATGATTTATGTATGTGTATGTATGCATGTGCGTATATGTGTAGATGTGCATATATGTACATCTTCCTGTCAGCTAAAATAAAATGCAACTTTAGTTACTTTTGTATAATATATGGTGCAGATATTTTCAGTATTGATCAAAATATATTGCATTTTTGAAAATGAAGCATGGATGTACGTGTGTCTTTTCCTAGTGTAAAACAGGCCTTGTCAACAATATTAAGTCTATTTCCTTCAGTGTGAGATATGTTCACATATTTTGCAGCAGAAGGTGCTGTCTGTCTCTTACTTTCACTAACATGATGTGTTTATACTGTAACCTCATACTGTCAAGATCCAGCAGGCAAATAAGGTTCATTAAAATATACCCTGGTGTTGTCACATTTTAGCCAGAGCTGCATCTCATGCAGTCAGACTCTGTTCCTTTGCCAACAGCCAGGACAGGTTGTGTTTTCATTTCTGTATAAGTTGATCACATCTCTTTGATTTCATTTGTTTGTATGATCATATGTCACCTCTGACCACCCCTCACAAATCACTCCCCGGCCCATGTTCAGCCCCTGGCCTTGTTCAGTGTGCCTGTGTTGAAACAAGTTCAGCCTCGCCCCGAGGCCAAGACAGTGAGGGAATCACTTTAAAGACTTTTAAAGGCTCATATTTCTTTGCCTCGCCACATAGAATTTAACTTACCTTATGACCTACTCCATGTTGAAATATGTCCTCACCTTCAAGTTAAACAAACAAAACATAACTCTTCATCAGCGCATCTGAACAAGGCAGCAAACAGAGAGGGAGACAGCAAATTTGGTTCCCAGGCAAAACAATCCCTGTGTGCTACAGTCGGGGTGAGGCTGGGGGGGCATTGCAGGTGTGAGCTCTGTGTCAGTCATAGAAATGATTTAGAGGCTCACAAGCAGCTTAAAAACAAGTTCATTCCCCCGTTCTGCAAACATGTCAGTCTATTTGACATCAGAGCCGCTTTAGAGATGATGATTTAGGGAAAAAAGACATTGCTGGGTCAATTTTGCCTTGTAGGCATTCAGTTGGACCAGTTGCTCAAAAAACAGGAATATTCACACCTCAGATATGGGAAAGTGATCTCTACAGTCAATCACAGCACTGCTGGTCCCTAAGAATTACAGTGGCTTCAGTGCCTTACATACAGGTAATATGACCTCTGTTAGAGTCTGAGTTCTATTTGTTGTCAAGAAAATAACCACATTTACGGTTCATTTTTCATCATGTTTTTTTTAATGATTGACTTTTGCCACTAACTTCAAAATAGAGTTGGTTATGTCAGATCAGCAAATTTAAATCCTCTTTATTCTCTTTCTATCCTGAAAGAAATGACGTCATTCAACATTTTTATGGTTCTTCACAGAGATACTTCAGTGTTTTGACAAAAGGGTTGTACAAGGTTTATATCAGTTAACACTTTAGCCACAACAATGGTAATCAGCTTTGCTCCTGTGAGGAAAGATTCACTTTGTCCCACACTGATAGATATTCTCATCTACTTATTCTTACAAAGACATATAATATCCACTATCATTGTCATATTATGCTTTTGTGGGTAGTTCAACCTGCTGGCTTTCCTCCCATAATGCTCAGTGGTACTCACACTCAAAGGAACACTGGCTGTGACATAATGACATATGAACATGAAACGATCCAAAGGAAATATACAAATCTGTAATGCTTTATTTTTTCAACTGAATTGGAACAAAGCAACTGAGCATTATGTGTTTAGACCATCTACAGTATGTCTACAATCAGTGTTCCTGCTTTTGACAGAGTGCAGTAGACTGATGGACAAACACCACTAAGATCTAAACACACACTTCATGGCTTGTTCCACAGGATTCTCCACAGTTTTAATGCCAATAACTGTTTATACATTTAAATGAAGCTGTAATTAAATAGAGGCCTGACAGGCAGTGAGCCTCTGACTGTCCAAAAGTGTCTTTCTGCATGCACTCCCCAGCTCATTTAGTCTTGTACATCCAGAAAAAAAGCAAGAAAAACACAATCAATTATTGTATTGAAGCAACAGGGAGCTTTATTCATATATATATTTTATACATATATTTCGAGCACTTTTAAAAATCATTTGCAGAGGTATAAAAACAGGCTGTCCAGTGTGTTTTATGCTTGCACTTGAGAGTTAAGCCAAGGATTCCAACAGAGGAAATACTAAGACTAGTCTGTCCCTTTTTATTTTTCATGGAAAGCCCCCACTCTCAGTGGTACAATAGAAGGAGACAGATCAAATGATCCTACCAGAGTATGAACCAAAAGGAATTCACCTCATGAATATTAGAAAGCCTTTAAAGGGAATGAGAGCTGACACTCTGACTCTCTACTTAGTCTGTCATACCCAGAGCACACCCATGCATAATCAAGGCAAATAATCCATCCTCTTTTCACTCTGTACCTGGCTTTCCACAGGAACCATGCATCCTTAAAACAGCAAAATATATACCAGTAGTCACCAACCTTTTTAAGTGAAAGATCCCCTATGATAAGAACAAGGAAAGCTAGATCAATCTGCCCAAACCCATTAATTATACTTTACAATGGATCACATTCATATAAACAGAACCTGCACAGTATAAGAAAAGACATCTTTCAATATTACATTTTTCAATATTACCCTTATGATATGTACTAAATTAATAAAGGATAAAGACTTCAAATACCCTGTTATAGAGTTCTAGCTGTCCAATATATGTGATCATTTCTTCTGTTGCATCTCTTTAACTTGCCTTCACAAATATTCATGTTTGCAGTTCTGCTCCTCTAAGGTTCAGTATTAATTAACATGATTTTTCTATATAATTACTTACATCCATTTTGATAAAATCATTTTAATCAGATACAAAAATCCACCATATTCTTATACGATGGGGATATCTGAACAACTGCTTAATCGTCCCTAATCATATAGGTTTAATATGCCTGTCCCTTAACCTTTCCAACTCCACAGTATCAACAGCTCCCACAAGCAGTAGTACTCAGATGTTTTACTTATATTCCTGAAACTGTACAACAGATCTTTATGGGAAAAATTGTTTAAAAGCTGTCACTACTGTCAATCTTTAAGGGATTTCAGGTCAAGAAGTTTTTAATTCAGACATGAAGTGCAAGATTATTTTTTTTGGAAACATTATATTTGAGGATTTATAGTGATTAATTTGTACTTAGAATTTTTTTGTCACATCAATTTTTTTTGACAACAAAACAAACAAACAAACAAAAAACAATAACAACAGAAAAACAACAAAAACAACATAAAAGTCCTATTATCATACTTCCATTTTGATCATTAGATGAAGTGACAACTTCCTGTAGGTCTATTAACCCATCAGATGCTCTCAGCTCCTGTCTCTAGGTTTTCTTTAATGATACTGTCCAATCAGAGGAACCTAAATGGAAAAAAAAACAGTAAAGATAGTTTCATGTCAGTTCCAAAAATAATTTAAAAGAAAGTGAGAGTAATTTAATTTGTCCCTTTGTAACATTTGGGCCTGGAAATGATTCAAAGCACAAAAGCAAAAAGGGGAGTCTGAAGTAATGAGTGTATCTATTTTTTGCAGTAGGTTCTTTGTATTCTTTAATTTTTTTTTCTCTTAATTGCCAAAGCTTGATCAAATCATGATGGCTGTGAAAAGGCCTGTTCATCACTGTTCTAAGTGTATTTTTTCTGTTGAATTTTTATTCTGATTTAACTTTTTGTTTTGTCTCTTTGATCATACAACTTTTAATGTATCAACCTGACAACATTACAGCATAAATCTTCTGATAGCCATGGTTGTCCTGGATAACAGAATGCTTTCAACTTGGTTGTGCTTGAAAGGGTTAAGGTTTATTAGTATTTACTTCTTCCTACTCCTTTTCAAACATGTATAATTACTTTACTTCTTTTTCTTTTCTTTCTTTGTATGTGAATGATATTTCTCTATTTTTGTTTCCTTGCATACATGTTTAAAATAAATTCAATTCAATTAAGTTCAATTTAATTCAATTCAAAATTCAAACTCAAATTCAATTCAATACAATTCAGATTTGATGTGCTTTTTGGTAAAAAAAAATTCAGATGGATTAAAAGTTAGCAGAAAAAGACTTGTAGTCATGAGGACTAATAAAGGCTTTGTGAAATGATATTCTAATAGTTGAAAACATGATTTGCGACTAAACAGCCTAACAGTCTGTACACTATCAAATAAACACAAAACAAGCTCATAAAGTTTCCCAATACTAACATGAGGCCACTTATCTTACCTCAGTGGTTCGCATTGTTCCTGTCTCTCCTAATCTTAAATCATCTCCTCCACTGTTTCCTCATGAGTTGGACCCCTTTATGCTCAGTAGTTAGTGATTGAATGATTGATAGCTGATCATTACAGATTACAATGGTAAACTAATTGCGTGTTTGTTTTGTGTTTTTGTTAATGAATCACCTGTGTGCATATGTCCGCTAACCTGTCCTTCATGAGTTTGGCTGCAAGACAGACTCTGGAGGTGTAAAGGATTAGACAGTGGTGCAACTTCTGAATGATGAAATACACTGTGCGTTACAACTACACAAACACACACACGCACTGTTCACATCAATTACTCTTCTCTAAAAATGTTTTGGACAGAGACAGATCGGTCTGCTGCTGCTCTCCCTCACTGATGAGGGAGAGCAGCTGATATGTTTGTTTGATGCTACCACGCTGCTTAATCAATAAGGTAACTAAGCTTTTTAAAAGCTATGTGACCCAGAAAACAATGACGCTATCACAAAGTGTAACTCAGCTACTAATGACACTATTAGTAGTAACGTTACTGCCCATCACTGCATATCACATAACCATGAAGTCACAATTAACTGTGTAGCTAAAATTATCTTACAGTTACTCTAGTAGATACATTCTTCATTCAATTGAAAACCTTAAAAACTAAAAACATGATAAAAGTCATTATTGCTTTTAAAGATTTGTGCAGTCTCATATTAATCAATCAAATAGTGTCAAAGGTGTTTTGAGAGTTTGAGACAAGAATTATGTAAGTATACAAGACATTTGCAACAGTCTGACTATCTTGCTTATTATAAAAACTATTTTGATTCTATTAACCTTGATTGGCCCTTTCAGATACAAAAACCTTTTTTGCAAGGAAGAGGCCAAGACAGCAGCTGAAAGGTTTCATTCAAATAACAAACAATTGTTTTATAACACACAAAGATTTAATCAAACATCAAATCAGCATTCAGGCATAGAACAAATGCATACACTGGTCAGATGATCCTTAATTCTGTTCTTCAAAGCTTCTAAACTAAAGCAACACTCTGGTTTAAGGTGACTCTGCAAGTCAGACCAAGATGCTGGGGCAGAAAAAATAAAAAGCTCTCTTTCCAAAGAGAGTTCAGTGAACAACAAACATAATATGGTTTCAGTAGAGAACATAAATAAGAGGGCAGTTTAGTAGTGTGGCCTTATAGAGGAAGACTTACCATTGATCCATCCCTCTGTTGGATAAAGAGGACCAGTCAAGTCTTTCATACAAGACACAATGATGTGTACAAAAACACAGACCAGAGACAAAATGCAAAGCAGTATTATACACAGAGGCCAACATTTTTAGTAAGGATGAGGAAACCTGCATGTGAAGAATGTTATAATAATCAATCACAGGCATGAATGTTGTTTGAATCAGTTTCTTGCTTGTGACAAAAGAAAAGCAGACAGTCAATATGCTTGCTAAAAGACAGATTTTCTTCCAGCAAGAAACCTAGGTATTTAAAGTTTTCACAACATTCAATAACTTAACTTAAGGAGAGAATTTTACTGCTGTCATGAGTGTGTGACCTGGACCTTGAGAAGCAAATCATTTTAGTTTTTTTTTTTTTCATCGAGTACAAGTTTTAGAGAACAGAGGTTTCTTTGAACATCATTAAAGGCTGCTTTGCAATTTATGTGTAGCACAATATGTAGAAGTACATAAAATTTACCAGTGACTGCAAGTTGGTTAGTAGTTGGCTGCAACCTGGCAGTCAATAGGTTGGAAGGGGAAAATTGAAATCTCCATCTGTGTGTTATTTCGACCAAAATATTATTATACTATGACCTTGAAATGTAGTAAATGATCAACAGGTTGGTACCTCAACATAGACAAACACCTCCCAAACTGCTGTGGGCCACGCGCCTCTAGACAAACTTACACTGTCAAACTAGCCTTTTTAGATTACAGCAGTATGACATCCAGCAACGTCTATTTGTTATTGGAAAGTAGAAAGAAATGACTGCACTAACTCATTCTCCTTTTTCACTCTTAGTAATCAAAGGGAAGCAGATGTAGATTTCCCCAAGAGTCTGGTTTAACTTTCCTGCATGATTATCACCGCAATATGGATGCTCTTGAGAAGGATATCCAAGACTATAACTAGCGCTCATCATAGGTCACCTAATCTCTTGTGGAAGTATGTTTAAGACCCGCACTGGCCCTGGCATCCTGAGTTTGTTTGTGCAAGCACCCTGACTTCCTCCTAATGTGCATGTGTGTGTTAAATTCAAATACATATGAAAGTATTAACGTGTAGGCTTAAGAGCGCACTTATGCTGTCAGAATTACACTTAATGGGAGGGTGATTGCTCTGATGTTCACGTGTGTTTTTGAGTGTGTGGTTGTAAATTGTGTCAGGCCCCAGAATGACCCCTGCGCTCCTTTTGCAGCCCGGCTAATTTTACCTGAACCCAAAGCGCGGGTTATGGTGCGCCTCTGGAAGCTATTTGCCATCAGCATGGATTGATTGGAGGCACGGTTTGGCCCCCTGACAGCTAAAAGGGAGGGTTGGGGAGAAGAGGTTGATATAAGTGGGGGGGATAGAAGACGGGGCCTCTGGTTTGGTGTCAGGCCTGATTATAAGGATGCATGGGCCCCTGAGAAATGGTGAGCAATGAGCAACTTACACATGTGCACCAGGGGTTACACATATGTACATAGGACATGATGCCAAGGGCCTCATGGAGAAGCAATCTGCTGAGATGTTCAAAGTGTTGGTCATTTTTCTAAAAAAGGATGAGACATGGAAGATGATGCCTGAGTAGGAAGCAAGAACGCCAATCCATCATTGATTTGCTCCCAGATCAATACAGTCTGAGTCTGAATATTCACTGGGCAGCTCTGTGAAAGCCCTCCAACAGAAGAGGGAGAAAGAAGTGGCAGAAAACGCCAGAATCTCAACAGCACCTTTCTGTCAGCAAATCAGGGAAAAAAGCTTTTTACGAAGAACGTGACATGGCTGCCAAATGGAATTTCACTCCTGACGTGTGAGTGGGGAGCACTCCAACGCCTCGCACATCAAAAGCCGCTTGATCTCACACTTGTCGCGATTACATGACATATTAAAGCCATCTAAGCAGCAACGTTTTACCGCCCCCCCACCCTTTTTCGCCCCATCGCAGAGCTTTTTCACCTGTAGGAATGTCCCCTTTTTAATAATACAATGTTGCATTTTGTGAGACCAACCCAAGGTATGATTCCATGTAGCACAGCTCAGCCGAGCAGAGATGAGCCAACAAAGTGTTGAACATTAAAAGGTTTAAGTTTGATACTGAGGAGAAAAAAAAAGAGTAAAAATATGTTTTTTGATCGATTGCCAGCGCACCCAAGCAATAACACATTTTTACTTATATCTCTGGAACTATGTGATGGATCTTTAAGAGGAAAGCTGTGTTTGAGAGCTAACTCCTTTGTAGGAAGGACCACATTTTGTTTCCGTCCCATCCGCCAACACTTTTTCAAATCCTACCAAAAGTGCAGGAGTTTTTTCACATTTTCCTGATTAAAAAAGCATCTTGTAGTGTTGTTAGAAGTTCTTTATTTCTTTTACCCAAATTTGAAAATAACAATTTCCTGTCAGTCTATAGATCAGGTGTTATCAACAACATTTGTACGAGGGCCGGTTGTTTTCTTGGCATACACCATGGGGGCCAGATTCCAAAACAAATTAAGAATAAATATGCTGGTCAAGCTAATATCTTATTTGTCTTTTATTTTAAGAATTCTATGTAATTCCTAGTCTTAAAAAGTGAGATCAGTCCCCATCCCTTTACTGCAGCTAGCCGCATGGGACATTTGTGTTTTCCTTGCTTCTTCTCCCTGGTTAAATGTTGGCTAGAAAAAGCTGACTAGTGGGTTTAACAGGTCAAACATGAAGTTATTTCTTATAAAATCGATTTCAATCTCAAATGTTTTGTTGATTCATTAGTAGCTGTAGGGACTTGACAACAAAAATATGCCCCTAAAACTATCACAAATCTTCTCCCTCAAATTTTGTGGGTTTGATAATATTCTGGGGGCCATATAGAAAGCTTGGGAGGGCCTGATGTGGCCCCCGGGCTGCCAGTTGAACCTGACTGATTACGAACAATAAATCAGGTGGATCCAGCTTCACTGCAAGGTTATGTACTTATTTGTACTTTTCTAAATTTGCCAGAATTAGAGGAAAAACAAATTTTGGCCAAGGGAACCCCTTTATTGTAGAGTTTAAGCAACAACCAAGAATAATTATATGGGTCAAAAAATGCTAAGTCAGAGTATAGAAAAAAGTATAGACCCAGGGCTCATACAATCTACAAATTCAATATTGACAATAATAAATAAAATTAATTATTTTTTTTAATTAAATAAAATAAATAGACATTCAAACTAGAAAAGAGAAAGCTCCATTAAACAAAATTCTGTCCCTCATGCATGCCTGTGTTCACATTTAACAGTTACATATTTCACTGATCAACTCATCTTTTCAAATGTATCAGAATGAGATTTAATAAAAATACAATTCAAACAATGAAATGCCAAAAATTTAATGGATTAAACAATAGATTTGAAAAGGAACCCCCCCCCCCCCCCGAACCAGTTTCACTTCCCTGACAGAAAAGTATGGAAACTAGGCAGATTGATCTAAATGTCAACTCAAACTTAAGAGCCATCTTTGTCTGGAAATCAAAGAAGAGCTTTTTAGAAAAAATGTGACACAACTGCCAAACACAATATCACTCCTGACAGAGTAGTAAAGCAAGCGTCCCACCCTTACTCTGTCAAAAGCCCTGCCTGATTACACTTGTCATGATTAAGGGAGACATTACCGCCATTTCTGCACAGACGTGAATCAAATATGAATGGGGTTTCTCTCCGTGAGCAGCTGAGAGGTAGCGGATGTCTCTGGAAGGGATTTGGAGGTGAAATGTTATTTTGGGTTGATTTTTAGGGGGTGACGGGGGGATGGTTGGAGTGAAAGATGAGAGTTGATGGAGGGATGGAGATGACCCAGTAAGGGCAGGGAGGGGGAAAATGAGGAAAAATGGTGACAATGTGTAAGAGAGGTGGAAATAAGAGAACACATTCTTCAGTTCTTACTATAGACTATCCTTATGGTGTTAGGTCGAAATGTATTTGTTATCAAATACATGGACCAATGATGCTGGCCACATGCTGTCTTATTAATGTAGTATATTTGCTATGCACTTCCTCCAGAATCAACTCAACTCAGACAAGAGATGCAATATACACAACTGATAGGGTTGGCCTAGGAGCAATCTATCATTGCTTACTTCTTGCTGATACGTGTATCGATACAGATTTTACAGAACTGCTACCGCCCCAAATGCTGTGACACAGTTGTCAAATATACTTTTGGTAATATCACACATGCTGATGTTCAAAAGAAGGTAATAAAAGCTTAACTACATGACGCAGAGCCTAATACAAATTCTAAACCAATCTGAATACCTGAAATGTAAGTATCTTAGCTTGTAGGATCCTTTAAGTCATGTCTTTGATGCTTATGTTTCTACAAAACAACAACAAAAGTTTTAGGGAATTCTGTACAAGGGGTTGTCACTGTCTAGTGACAGTTTACATGTAGTGATGCGTATCAAGTCATGGCCCTTAATGCATAATGAGGTTGCTGAATCCTCAGGTCCTACTTCACAGAGTGATGGGGCTTTAGGAAAACATGAGAGAGCAGGGCACATATTCATGTAAGCTCAGATAACACTGTCTGGTTATTTTCAATACATAAGAAAAGGCTTTCAGTTATTTGCTTAGACCCCAGAGCTAAGTTTTACTCTTAAGACGTGGTAAGTGGAGCAGCATTGTAAATATTAACAGCATAATCTGACCATCTTAACTCATAATTTATCAGACATATAGCATTAAATGTTTTTGTGAGTTAGAGTGTATGTGTTTGTGTGCATGAGCAATTGTTAATAAAAAAACCACTGTCAATTGCATCTTTCTCTTTGCTGCATAAATATTTCAACATACTATATCCAGGCACATTTAACCTGGGATATATGTACTGTTACATGTAGCACTCTGCTTTACTAATGAGGAAAGGGTAGCATTTGTAAAAGAGGACTGTTTTGAGATGAAAAGCCTGCCAAGTTTGGGGGAAAAAATATAGTTATTAGGTCGTTCCATGCATCCATAAATTTTCCAAATTAATTGTACAGGCAGGTCTGTGTTTTTGGAAACTGCTGTCACTTCGTAAAATAAGGTTATATTTTTCTGCAATGGTAAAATAAGTTGGAGTCACATGCTTACTGCTAACGTCACACTTGTGATCTTACTCTGATATTTATAAAGCTCAGGCAACTGCTTTTCATGCCCCAGTGCAAGAGGCAGATGGGTTGGGCATCCATATAACTGTCTTGGACATTTTTAGATTTAAAATATCATGACACTCTCCAGGAAATTTGAAGTAATCTGACTCAGTGATGGGCTGATTAGATTTTAAAAGTCAGGGTCAGTGGGTTTGATCTTCAAAACCTGTAGCACCCTGGGTGTCCACTTGAGGCTGGCAGCAGGAACCTGACACGCAAATGACTGTGTGCTGGAAAGAGATGTTCTTTCCGGCCTGAACACGTCTTTACAGCCTGGTTAAAAAATATCTTCAGTCTAAATATATATCCACACTAATACCTTTATCTGCTCTCACTGTACAGGGAGTTATTTTTTTTCATATCACAACTGTTTTTTGTTTTTTGAGTATTTCCGGTACTGGAAAAAGTGAGATGACTGACATGTCTACAAGACCACGAGGAGCTGTTATTGGTCCGATGACCTTAAGGATGTTATTTTGTTTAAATTTTGAAAACCAACTTTATGCTTTTCGAGCTCTATTTGCCCCCTTTGTGTGTTTTACATGCCTCCTTTGAGGGAAAGAGTATGTCCAGAACAAGTCAAAAAGCCAGCAGCAACAAGACTTCTCCCTCTTTCCCTCTTAACAGCACTAGAAGCTGCTTAAAATGGTCTGTTCTTGTGGAATACCAGTGAGACGTCTCACTATTTTTTCATGAGCAGTTTAAGCCCATTGACTCAGGCTGACAAGCCCTAGTGTAGAGAGTTGTTGACAAAGTGGTGCTGAGCAGCGCTGAATTGACCAATTAGTTTAGAGCACCAATCACAGCATGTGTGGAAGGAGGACTAAAAGTGACAAGAGCTCTATAGTGTCTCAGACATATTAAGAATACAAGTGGATCAGGGGTACTGGAAGATTTTTTCAACGTTGTTGATTGTCATTGTGAACATATAGCAGTCATTAAAACTCAACATATGAACCTGAATTCAGGTTAAATATAGGCTCTTTAATATAAAGAAAAAGTTGATTATTGATTCTAATCTACATAATAACTAAATCATAATTTAGAACTAATTATCTACAGCAGACTCAAATGGCAAAAAATATTTAAAGCAAATGACTTATTCAATTCAATCGAATAGAAAAGTTTTTATAAATTTTTATTATCTGTTTGAGAAGCTGCTGAAATATTTTGCCCAGATCTGTATGTTATAGTAAAGCAGCTAGCAGGGCTGAAAGACTGAATTTGGTTATTTGACAGATAATGAATGTTCCCCTTAAAGAGGAGGAGAAAGGACCCCTGTTTTTGTTGATGTACATATATTGAATATTTTTGTTTTCATTGCTCCCTTTTGTGAAAGCTCTTTGAGAGTGCTGAAAATCAGGGTGTGGTACAGGATATCAGTAAGCACCTAAATGAGCCTGTCAGAAAATCAGACAGAGTATGAGTGAATTTCAGCAATGAAATATTCAGGGTAAAGTGCTTGTCTTCTGGCCTCACCACCACTGAATAAAGGAGTGTGAAACCAGTTTTTCATCTAACCCCTCTCTCTTATTTAAAAGAAATGTCCCCTTTTCTCCATATTTATGCAGCTCCAAATTATAGAGTGGCCTTAAATATGTAAGGTTATATCAGCAGTTGCAAAGCCAGTTGTGTTACCCACTAGAAAAAGTCCAAAGTCAAAGCATGCTGTTTGCTAATATATCATTTTCTCTTGTAATCCCATTTTACTCTCCTCAATCCCCTCCCCCATTCTGCCACAGGTTCCTCAACCTTTTCCATGTCCCATTCTTATCACAGTGGTCCCTTAACTCCCCTGTTGGCCCTATCTTTGACAGAAAGGGATTAGGTGTAGGTGCTAATGTGGGCTTCTCTACGTTAGATAAGCTCCATTTGTCAACACATTGCAATTACCATTCCAGACAGCACCAAATGTTTGAGTGACGAATTTGCTCACAGAAAATCCAATTTGGGTATCATAATAATACAACTACAAACAGCTGTACAGCCAAAGTGGACTCAGACCTTTCTTTAAAGTTAGGGTTTTATCATGAAACAACTAAAATTTTAAACAAAAATGAGAAATTATGGTATTTACATTTTGTAGTTTTTTTTCCATTTATAATTAATCCCAAAAGGGTGTCAAGCTACTAAAAAGCTGGTTTCAAAGCATAATATCCCCTTATTTTGGTGAAGTTACAGGTTCATTGCTTTATTTTTTTTTCTCTCCTTTCTTGCTCAAAATACAAAAACAATTAAAATTATATAAGAGTCATTTTCAGACATAAGAAGTAACAGAGCTCAGAAAAGCTCATTAAATTTGCAGGCTACTTTTGGATTATTTGTACTAACACAAGTGGAAAATTCATTGTCACACTACATCCATCTCCAATCCAAGTATGTTGTGAACTAGGATATGCCATCAAACCTAATTAACTTCTTAAGAGTCTTAAAATTAAAGGCACATACTAAAACTGTTCTCATACCTCCACTTCATTCGGAGCCTCATTTCCACTTAATTTTTACTTATTTTCCTTCATAAGGAAGTTGATATTGCTTAAAGGCTCTGCATGTTGCAACCTGCTTACTTAGTTTTCATGCTCTTTTTGTTTATTTTCATTTATGTTGTATTTATTTTATTTTTATTTTTATTTTACTTTATTTAATTAATGCTACTATCTATTCTAATGTCTTCATCTGGTATTTCCGACTGCTATACTGTGTATAAGAGCAACTGAAACAACCAAATTTCCCTTGGGGATTAATAAAGTATTTCTGATTCTGATTCTGATTTCAAGGGAACTCAGATCAATTTTGCTTGCCCCATTTGCAGATTAATCCTTGAAACTCCAAGTCTTTTTCTGCAATTTTTCATCTGCCTAAATTTCAATTGTAATATTTAATTTAGAACCTAAACCTTTTTTAAGTCAACAAAGTAAATCCGTATTTTTTATTCGAACAATCATGGCTTCAGAATCCTTGCACATATATATGATATCTGATTGGCGTTTTCTAAATTGTATGACCATAGAGACAAAACATGAGAGCAAATATTAGAACAAAAAATCAATCCCAAAACTTACTTTAAATTACACAGAGATCAATACTGACCAAGCCTATTCACATCTTAATATGGTTCTGTCAAGCCTTGGCTATTAACTGACAAAAATATCAACATATTTATTCTTATTCCTCCAGATTTTTGCTGTTTTTAGTCATTTGTGCCACACTTGACGGCCATTTTTGTTTCCAGTGTTACAAAGGCCCACATGACATCACTCGCTCTTCCTTTTTGATTCTATTCAGAGTTGACGGATAACTATGTAGTCTCGTGTTGACATTTGGAGGAGGGGCCATGGCAGGAAGGTGCCAATGAGAGTGAGCAGACCACCACCTCAGAGGAGAGCACTAACGTCAAGAACACAAGAGAAAAGACATTGGGTTTAATTGATTGGTCAGGAGAATGACAGGAAGTTGTCACTTTCTCGAGATGGTCAAGATGGAGGTCTAATAACAACAGTGTTTTTTCATGAAGTAATTGGATTGAAAAAGAGTTATCTCTGTGGCTCTATAAATACATTTCTGAAAAGCTTAAAAAAAAACATATAAAGCAAAATGAAACAACACCCTCCCCTAGAAAAAAACAAAACAAAACAAACTAGAAAAGCCCTCAGAGAGCGCAGACCTCCACCAAGCAGCTTCAGTCCACTTAGCCGAAAATGGTCCTTTCTGGCAATGTTACAGAATCCTTTAAAAAATTCCTGTATCCGGATCAGTCCCAAAAATCTAATCATTTCTTCCTCATCCCATTCCACACATTTCCTGAAAATTTCATCCAAATCCATCCAAAAGTTTTCAAGTTATCTTGTACACAAACAGACAGACAGACAGACAGACCAATGCCGGCAAAACATAACCTCCTTGGCGGAGGTAACAACAACAACAAAAAAAACACTATACATGGCAAATGAATTTAAAAAAAAACTGAAAGGGATATATTTGACCTGAAGCCCTCCATAGATTAACATAAGAGTAAAATTCTAAACACAGTTGTTTCCTTGAAGATGCAATTAAAAGTTCCAAAGATATGCGAACAAAGCAAGTATAACCACTTGGGGGCATGAGCAATCCCATTGAGCTGAGAGGGTTAATCAATGAAGGACTTTTTTTTCTTTATTTTTATATCTTGAAATTAGATGTTGAAACTGAGTTGGTCAGCTGAATACATCTCATTATGGGTCTGTGGTACACAATTTTCTGCATTCTCATTGTCAAACACTAGGAAAGGTACCAAAATAACTGATCTATACCATCCTATTTTTTGTGTCACTTCTTCACTCCGGCACCAGGCATATGTGTACAACCCTAGATATCAATTTAACAAACATTCAAGGTGGCCTGGAAACACTCTGAAAGTCTTTGAATGAGTGAATGCAATGTTGTGTAACCTGTACAAACAGTGATATATATATTTTTTAAATGTACATGTTCCATATTTAATACACCTTTGCTGCTTTTCAGTGCTGATACTGATCAGCCAACAAAATACATGGTAGTTTCTGTAAATATCAAACATACTGTATACTACTATAACCATGACTACCAACATCAGTCCTCTCCATTTCAGAATTATTGCAGCGGTTAATGGTAATATTAGAACAATGTCTCTATCCATGGCTGATTACACCACCATATAAGGACTCTCTTGAAAATGAGACGCTTCATCTCAAGGAGTTATCCTTTAATAAATTTATACTCAACAGAGAAATTAGAGAAAGACAAACTTTTAACGTTAAAATTCAACTGCATGATGACTTGAAGTAAACTTATTCCATTTCCCTTCAGTGCTTTAGTTGGGTCAGATCTAATTAAAATTCAGATATCTAATTTTATTAGTGATGCAGACGGGCACACCAGAGTGATGGTTTGATGGTGTTCCCCTTGATGACAACAGTATCCATTATGGAGTCATGGGGGGGGGGCTTTTCACTTCTTTGTCAGATATTCTCATCCTGTTGTGACAATACTCGTACCAGTCATTGGCCAGCAATATCTCCATGTCACATTTCCTGTTAGCTAAGCTCGCTTTCCAGAGGTGCTACAGAAAATGCACCAGGACCAGGAGTAATCCCTAATGGAAAAACCAAAAACATATAGTTAAAAGGATGGTTCAGAAGTGTTGAGGCATCGTTCTGAAAGGTTCATTTATCAATGGTAAAAACAACAATTTTGATCAGCTCTGACTTTGTGAGGAGGGAGCCGACACAATGGGCTACGCATTACTGCAGATAGGGGCAATAGCTCCATGTAGTTTATGGAATTTTAGGTGAGAGCAAGCTCAAAAAAAATAACGCTGGGGCCGTTCGCTCACTGTATTTGACCCATTAAAAAAGCTGTACTTTCCTCTTAGCAAGCCCATTTTGGTTTTACTTCACTCCTGGTGGAAGGACATGCAGTCAAAACAGCAAAAACAAAAAAGAGGTAGCAGTTGTTACTAGAAACAAGTAGAAGCAGTTCATCAAAAATGAAGCCATAGGAAGCTACCTTTTGGGTAAATTGCTGATAAAATAAAAAGAAACTGCCAGCAAAGTGTTTATGGGGACAGGAAACCTTAAAGGAGGTTTGATTCGACCGAATTATAACATGTTTGACTCAGTGATATCAGAGAGTTGAGATTGGCTTCACAACATCCATCCTTTAATCCATAGGCCAGGTCATTTTTCCTGTGGCTAAAAAGAGCAAAAACAGATCTTAAGGAGAGGGCGACAGAGGTAACGGGAGCCAGTGTGAATGGACTCATTGTTACTTTGGCTTAATTAGGCGTGACAAGTGAGGCGTGAACAGATTCCCATCATTAGGCCCCCTAAAAAGCCCATTAGAATCAATGGGCCACACTCCGGTCAGACTTTCTGTCTACCAGCCAGTCCGCCTCCTGCCCCTTCAGCAGGACACTGGATACAGTTACAGCCACCCAGCCACGGCTTACTCAAACAAGGCAACTCTATAGCAGCGGCCCTAACACCCGAGGTAATACGATTGACGCCAAGTTTGAGGAGAAAGGGCCACATGATGAGAGAGGTAGCAACATAAGTGTTCGAGTGGTGGGTTGGGGTGCGAGAAGTGTGTGTACATGAAAGTGTGTGTATGTGTGTGTGTGTGTGTTTCCACAAACCTAAGCCTGTCTAACCGTAGCAGACAACAGATCCCAGCAGCCAGTGTGGCTGATAAACTGCAGGGATTAGCAGGCACTTCTGGAGCCCAAGTGGCCCTATCAATACAGGACCGGGCCCATTGATCTGTTGTCTGGGCGGGTGCTGGGGCTAATTCCTGGACCTTGGATCTGAGTGTTCCTCGCCAGGGAGGCTGGAGGAAGGCAGAGGTGGGGGAGAGACTGGCTGGCTACAAGTGGCGCCATCCACAGACCCTGCTGGATTTGAGGCTCATTGCTTAGCATACAGTAAACTAACTCAATATCCCCATTACTACAACATGGCTGATTGAGACGCCAGTGTCACATCAGTTCTGGAGGACATACACTG
Source organism: Cetoscarus ocellatus (assembly GCA_037902135.1). Classification (NCBI taxonomy): domain Eukaryota; kingdom Metazoa; phylum Chordata; class Actinopteri; order Labriformes; family Labridae; genus Cetoscarus; species Cetoscarus ocellatus. Next base: position 459,939 of record JBAMNC010001914.1, on the reverse strand, counting down.
CTGATGTGCCAAACAAATGTGGGGGATGCGTGGCAATCATCATGCATCACAATGTTTAATAGCAAGTATTTCTCGGGCCCAAGGTTTAATGTCCAGAGCTGCTGAATCGACATTCATGAATTTACATAAAAATGTGAATAAAAAGGAAAGATCGGTGTGAATGTGAGCCAAAATGATCAGTCAAGAACCTAAATGCAAGAGTAGTGGGATGCATCGCTTAAAACGCCTTTATGAAACAAAATTAAGTAGGAAAATCTACATAAAAAAATGATGGGGATGGACTGGATTGAAAAATGGCTCTGAACATCTTATCCAAAGCAGCCACAACAACCAGCCCAATGGAAATATTGACAGAGGATCATTTAGGGTAGTGTCTCCATCCTCTCTTTTGGTTTGTGGGCACAAATGAATTATTTTTCACTTTTCCACACAGAATTAATTGGCGTGACAAATTTTAATGAGACTAAAACCCACTCAAAATTTAAATTTGTAGCTTTGTACTCCATTGCTGGTAAACATGTATTTTAGAAATATGATACCTGGCATTATTAAAATATTATAGACTTTATGTATTATTTACTTTCGAAGACTTATTATGCAACTTTGTTCAATGACATCAGTTCTGGAAGTCTGACATAACACGAAGAGGCACCAAATATGCCAGCCTTTCCAAAAGCAGCTAAAAATTACAAATAACAAGGCAGTGATTTTGCAGCAGCATGATTAGAGTCAAAGTCACACAAGACTAAGACCCTCACTTGGATAACAAGTGCACGTGTTTTGTTCTTCAGAATTTCATAAATAAAAAAGCAAGGAAGAACAGAAATCCTAGTATCTGTTCTGCCCCCTTCTCCCTGTCTTGAGGAAACATTTTATCAACAAACAATTATCTGTTTTCAAATGCTATTGCAACATTCTGATGAAGAACTATCTTGAGGGCAAAACTTATTGGAAAATATCACTACAACAATGCCTTGTTAGAGACAGCTCACACTGTCAAACACTGTCTTTGTGATTCAAGAATTCTGGATAATACTGTATTCATCATTTTCTAGCTACTTAGGGTGTATCATTACTTCCAATCAGATTTTTGAGATGAAGAGGTTACTTTTTTCCGATCACAGCTATGCTGACTGTTTTTGCAAATTCTGGTGTTTAAGTATCTTAAACACATCCACAGTCATGCACACATGTGCCTTAACCTCAACTTCAAATGCATGTTGTTCCTGTTCTTTATTGTAAGTCAAAGAAAGTAGAACTTTGGTTAAACTGAATTTAAAAAAATCTTACAAAAGATCAAGTTAAAATCATGCCTGGAAATAAAGTTCTTTTAAGGCTTAACTTGCATACTTATACAAATAAATTGAAAATGTAGAATGAAATGACCCAAACAATTCTTGCATGATCCTTCCTAATTAAAAATAGCTCTCAAAAGATTTCAGAATGGTTAATTACATTGTGTGCAAATAATGTAGTGTGATTCCAAAAAAGAAAACCCCTTTATCTCAATCTATTTGTTCTGTGAATAATCATAATTTTAAATGTAAATTTTCTTAGTGTTTTTTTTTAATCCTTGTTTTTATCCTTGTTTTTATTTGTTTGCTGGTTTTATAGTTTATATAATTCTCTACTCTTTTACTTTATTTTTTTTTGTTTATGTATTTATTCTTACTTTAAATATTTTTATTTTGTTATTAATCTTATTCTATCTTGTTTCAGTGTTTTTAACATCATCTCCAGTGTTTTCTCATTATAAACTCATGATTGTGTTTCCTCAGCTCCTGACTTCCTCAGTTCTGTTTAATCGAGGTCATTCAAGGGTTTTCTGGTTTCTTTTTTTGAAGTGAGGTTGTTAGAGGCCCATGGCACTAATAAATATGAGGGCCATTAGAGCAACTTGTGAGTGTTGTCGTTGAGGGGATATATCCGGCAGCGGACAATAGCCAGTACATAGCAGTACATGGTGCCACCGCAAACTTCGTAATGAACCCAATTATAGAATAAAACTACTGAAAACTATGTTGGCTTGAAAATACTGTACAGTAAGATTCTTTACAGTGTTTGACTATTTCTTGAAAAAGCCCCTGTGTTTAGAACTATTGCATGTTGGGACGAAGGGGTTATGTATCCCTCCACCGTCAGCTGGTCAGGTCATCAGAGAAAACAACACTTACTTCACTAAAATTGAACTAAAAATGAGCAATTTTGAGTCTAGTAAAGATGATGTGCCGTTAGTTGTGGGTACGAGAGCATATCTCTATGAAACGAAGTGAACAGTAAAAGAACTTTTGCAGATTGAATCACATGTTGAAAGAGGGATGGGAGGAACAGAGGAGCAGGACAGGTCACAAGTTACCTGGTGGAGCAGAGAATAAAGTGTGAGCCCATGTCTGTGAACCCAGATGCCCGTTGCTGTCATGAATGGGACTTAACAACATGGCTTCCCCTGGATCTTTCATTAGAGCATTTTCATTTCACCAAGCCTTCAAACTTCTGTTGTGTGTCGTAGTTCTGATCGACAAAATGGGCACTGCAAACACAACACTTTGTCGCTGCAGAGAGGTGAATCCTGTTGTCCACATTTAAAAGAATGAACCAAAGTTATAATAATAACCAGGGAGTTAGATATATTATTTGGTGCTCCAGTGACCACTAACTGACCTCCCCTCATTAGATCTGACCTGATCTAAAGAGGGAAGTTGCTGGTGTGAGGATGTGTAGCCCTTCGTCACATCACAAAATAGTTCTTAACACAGTGGCTTTGTCGAGGAGAAGTCAAACGCTGTTAAGAATCTTGCTGTATTGTTTTGTCGAACCAACATAGTTTTTGGAGTAGCTTAACCTATAAGTGGGTTAATTATGAGGCTTTTGGTGGCACCATGTACTACTATGTATAACTAGGGTCTGCCCTCAGATATCTCTCCCCAGGGACAATGCTCGCAAATTCTTTGATGGGCCTCTAGCAACCCCACTTCAAAAAACAGAACTAACCCTTTTAAATAGTTCTTTTTCCTTTCTTGTTCTAGTTTAATGTGGGTTTGTTTGTTCTAACTGACTCATACTTATTACGATTCAGGGCATTACACATTTAGTTACCTCATATCAAAGATTCCAGAAAATGAAACAGAGGGAAAAATGACACTTTTAATGTTAACAGAAATGTACTCTATTGTACAAGTTTAGTGTAAAAACACAAATGAGAGAAATGGACCAAAAAGACAAGAACACCCAATTATACACCACTTAAAGTCTTAAGAATCATTCAAAACGTAAATCGAAGAGCTCACCAACAAGTTCATGTGCGTGTACAACTCCTTTAAGGTCAAACCGAGGAGCCTCCTGTCAGGCTGGCGTTGGCCGTATATCAGGTGTGATGGAGCCAGCAGATAAATGGCATGCTCCACCTTGCTCTCTCTTTTCTCTCCCTGGTTTCTGTTTGTGTACACATGCTTTTAGCTCACTACTTAACTCCTTGGATTAGGCCTGTAAGGAGATAATTGCAGGGTGAATGTAGACAGCGGTCGCTCCGTGTGTGACTCAAAAAATCCATAGACACCTTTTGTCAACCTTTACCTAAGTGAGCTTTTGTCTCAGAGCGGAGAGCAGGAGGGAAGAGAGTGTACTTTTGTCTGTGTGTGTGGTGTGTGGGCTGGACATTACCTTTGCAGTTGGGACTGTTTGTTCGTTCTGACATGAATGCTGTCTAAAGCAGGGGAGTGTCTGTAAATATTGATCACCTGTCTGTTACTGCATGAGGCACTTTGCTTCAGACTAATTTACCCTCCAGCTTTTCTCTGTTCATCTCTTCATCTATTTAACAGACTGTTTGACTTGGAGTCCGACAGTTCAAATAGAGTGTGAAGACACTTACAGTAGGTGGAGTCTTTCATGAGATCTAAAGGGGATTTTAACAACAAAAGGGCGAGGACGACCCAAAATGACCCTGATTTCATTTAGAACTGCAAAGCCCTAATAGTAAAATCTTCTGAGCAATCCTGAAGTGACAGTTATTCAAGGGAAACTCTATTTTTGAGGTTTAACATTCTTAACATTGCTTTGAATTGAAATACAGTACACTGCAGTCAACCAAGCCCATTAGCTAGCACCAAAATAGAAACTAGTTTTTGCAGCAATGAGAATGGGGGGTTGAGGTGTAAATCTAAAGAGTTCCTGCCTCAGATGGTAAATGGTAGCATTTACGAAGAATGATCAATCCAAACAGGTGATGTGGGTGTAAAAGTTGGCAGATCACTGTTTAAGTATACTCCTCAACCCCTGTGAGGAAGGTGGCAGGGCCCTGTCCTTTCCTGTTTGACTGACAGAGGGACTCTCAAAAACTGGTTGATGCAGGGCCTCTCTGCCCACAGCCATGCCAAAACTTGTGCAATATTTCACAATTAATTGGCTGATTGTTCAGAGCACATCACGATGATTTGCTATCTGTCTAGGAAATCTGGGTGCTAATTACAATGAGTCAGCTGGTGAGAAGCAGCTTTGTGCCAACCTGTGGAAATAAATGAGGTGGATTTTTAACTAAATCACAAGTTTGACGCATCAAGTTTGCTGAAGAAGTAGAAGCTTAAGCCCCTTGGAGTTCACCAACCATGAAAGGTTGTCACTATCTGAAACTGCTGGTAAAACCAACTCAGGATTTGTTTTGTGTTGTTGGAAGAAAATGCTAACAGTTAGCATCAAGGAGACGCCATCTGTCAGTTTTCACTGTTTATAACTTGATGGAGACTATATGTGGTTGAGAAGAGGTTTTAACCCTTCCAACTCTATGGGATCGCCGGTGCCCCTAAGCTTTGACACTTAGTTTTTAACTTGTGTACTTGTAAACGTTCATGGATCTTTACAGGAACAACTGTGTTTGGAAGCCAACTCTTTTATCAATCTATGGCAGGTTTCAGGTCAAATTTGCCCCTTGCATGTTTTTTAATCCATTTACGAAGCACTGTATTTTTTCAATAATGTTGTATTTGTGGATTCACAGTGATGAATCTGAAGCACTGATATTTCAAGACCTCCATTTTGACCCCTTGAGAAAGTCACACCTTCATGTCAGTCTATTGACCAGTTGAATATGCCCAATGTCGTATCATCTTGTTTTCTTGAAAATTGTGTCCAAACAGGAGCAGCCAATGAGCTGGTCTCTGAAATATACATCTTGGTGAACTGATGGATATACAGCAGATTGTGACCAGTGTAAGAATGTTTTTATCTGAGAGGTTGTTGACACAGAAAAGGGTCCGTATCTCTAAAAAGATGTTTGTGTAGTTCATTATAATCTTCAGTGGAGTAAGGGCTTGAGCTCCTCTGCTGCTGTTGTCATAAGGTCTATGAGGATATAATATTGCTTAATTTAGGTTTTTGATAGTACTAAAAGTAGGCAATTATAGACAAATACTGTATACTTATATATATATATACATTGTTTGAAAACAATGGCGACTTCTGAAGTGGTCTCTGTGGATACGACAATATCTGCTGTTTTATCAGAAATGGATGCAACTTTAAAAGAGGAGCAAAGAACGTCACCTAAAGCTTTTCTAACAGGAAATCATGTTTTTGCTCTTCTCCCGACTGGGGATCACTGCTGGGAGACTCGGCCATGCAATCGGAGCATATGGTGATCCAGAATTGTATCTTTTACAGGGGTTGTGGAAAAGCCACTGCTGTAACTGAGCTGCTCGGCAGAGGTCTGCACTCTCCGAGTGGTTTTCTAGGTTGATTTGTTGCTCTGTTTATGCTGTTTTGACATTTTCCTGATGTACACTGTCTTTGAGATTTTAGGCACTTTGATGTCTGAACTATCATTTAAGTGTGATCTGTGAGTGTGAAACATATTTTCTAAATCCATAAAATTATTAAGACAGTTCAACTGATGCACTTGCCTAATCGGTACTGCTTTCATGTTGGACACAAGGAGCTGTCAGTGAGTAGATTAATGCGTAATCAGATACACTGACTCACATGACAGGACACTTTAGCACTTAAATACTGGGAAATAAGTAGAGTGTGTCTGTCTGTGTGTATTTGCTGCAGCTTTTTTTGTGGCTGACCTTGTACCAACTCTTTTCTAAAAAGTGAGTCTTGTGATTGGTGGAAAGACAGGAACCACAGACCCCGTTTAGAGGTCCTGACCGTGACTTGAACTTCAGCCTTCAGAGGCAGGAGGAGGAGAGATGGAGAGAGGGAGAGAGAAATGAGTAACTGCCGATAGCAGATAATGCACAAGGCCCTGCGGCTATCATTGAACTTCTCAAGTCAACAGAAGGCTGCGACTGAACAAGGCATGAGTTTTCAGGGAACACCTGCACCAAGCACGAAAGACAGGGTTTGGGAGAGGGTGGAGTTGTGTGAATGTAGCCCAGGTTTGTCCCTAAATCTCAGCTTGTATTGTCTGATTATGCATAATGCTGTTGTACAGCATTTGACCTCTCAGGATTAATAATGCAAGACTTTCGCTGGTACGTGCTTAAAAGCATCACAGGAGCATGTCTGGAAGACACAAACCTTATTCTTATCAAGATAACAGGGTGCCTTTAACATGGCCCCAAGGTGCTCTGATCAGCTGGGGGCCCTTGATGACTCAACTTTGGCTGCATCTGGAGAATGTCCAACAGATTGTCCTGATTACTTCACTCGTCTTTCACCAGGAGTAAAAACAACTGACTTGTTTGAGGCCTGGGGTAGCTTGATCATGCTTAACACGACTGTCTGACACTGTAACTGTGTAATTTTTTTCCTCAATGAAGCCATGAATCATATTACACGGCAAGGTGAAGACAGAAGCAGGTCTTGAATATAAAATGACATTTGGGCTCTGAGGATTGAATTTCCTGAGTAATAATAAATAAACTTTTATTTTTATCAAACAAGTTTTTTACGTAAAGTTGGCCTCATTTCTTAACTTGAGTTGGCAAAACTTAAATCAGTTGTTTTGTGGTCAGGTGTGGTCAGGCCAAGTTTTGTCCAATGTCAGTAAATGCTATTTACCCTCGGGATGTGGAAAGAAAACCCTCAGAATGATGCCTTAGACCAGCAACATACAAAACATCCATTCTGATTGCTCCACATCATGCAAGTCATTTACAAGAGACACATTAAGTTATCACATCCTGTAATTCTTCTATTTTTCAACTTATTTGTTTCTCATTTATGACTGGCTGCCCTGAAATTAAATCATGAAGTGCCACCAGATCAGTTTTCTGAACACTTGGTTCCTCTGGCTTTATCAGGGAGATTTAATGATGAAAAACCATGCATGGAAAAACGCAGACAGAAGAAGGCTGCCATGCCACTTGAGCTTTATAGACAGCAAATGACTGGTGTATCTAATTGACAAAAGTAAGCATTTAAAAAGTTGAAAAGAAAGTTTTGTATATTTTCTCAGAAAATCCTGAGTTTTAAAACATCTATTAATACATCTTTATTTGTAAGGTGCTCAGGCATTAAACAGATGATATCAAGATGATTTACAAAAAGTAGCTCAAAGCCATACTTTGCAATACTCAGAATATTAAGTATTAATAGAAAAGCCAAAATCAGGCTTTTTGCTACTGATGCTGTTACTGATCATGTTTGGTTTTTATTATAACAGCTGCTTAAATATTTGTAAAAAACAGAGAAGTACAAAAACTTCTGATAAAACGATGCAAAAGTATCCCACTGAAAAATAATGTAATAGTTCATTAATTTCAACATATTTACCAACAGAACGAAAAAAAAAATAATACAGAGTATAGCATAGGCTTGTGCCTAACTGCCCCTCATAAGAACACACCAATAGATGCAAATGGAGGCCGCTTATTTGTCATACAAGCGATTTGAAATGCTCGGCAGTAAAAGGGCAACAGGTGGATGTATGAAGGACACCTGTACTTTGCCAAGATGCTCTGCATAGAGTGTAGGATAAGGCCAGAGATCACTTTCCCATGTTGCAGTTTTGTCTTAGGTTGTTTCATGTTCACACTGCAATATTGTATGTATACGTTTACATGAATACTTGTTGCATTCTGCATTGTTTATAGCCAGTATTTTTGAATTAGGTTCATCTCAGTAAAATCATTACTCACAGTGATTCTGGTCATCTCTGCCCCTGTAAGGAGAGAACTGCGATGGAAGTTGGGATGTGCATGGCTTCAGATGGGGCCAAGAGCTCTGCATAACTTAAGATAATTTTAGGCGAAAAACAACTTGTAAACAGCATTCGGGTGATTGTATACAGCCTACGGTTCTTCACCAGTCTCACTGAACTTGGGCCTAAGTTTGGAAATGATACTAGGGCTGACATGACATAATGCTGCCAATCTGCATACAGGTACACCAGCTTTGAAAGTATTCTGAGCCATGAAAAAAGATAAAGTTGCATTTACACTGTGTCAAGTGGCACTGACACATTGAGCGATGTGTGACCATATTCTGCAGGGATTTGTATGCGATAACATGTTTAGAGGACTAGAAGCTGGTGATGCCAGCAATGCTAATAGCCACTCTCTGCTTTATGATATCAGTGAATGCTACTTTTGCTTGCTTGCTGTTGTGATATACGGCCAAATCCAACCGGCAATGCCCTGCTTTTTGGTTTGTTTGCATTGTTTGGTCCTTGCATGGATCTATTGGCTTTCACACCCACCACAAACTGTACTCTGATCCAGTTCGGTTCTTTGGTCCACACCAAAGTTCATGTAAGCTTTCACACCTACCCAAATAAAATCAATTTCTGTAAAAGTAAACCAGAATCTGTTGGTCTGGAACAAATGTGTTAAGTGTGAATGAACCCTAAGACTGTCTTGAGATGGTACAGTTATCTTTTTCTTTGAAAAGTGTTCTGGGGGAGAAATCAAGGGTCAAGCCCTACATGCCACCCCAGGCCCTAAGTATGAATAAGAGGTTTAAGATTTGAAATACAAAGTAACATGGGATCCAATTAAAAGAAGTCTCATTATTTTCCTGTAATAAATGTGCATAATAATAAAACTCAAATTTATCTTAAAGAGTTTACATTTATAAATACACTGCAAAGTTTTTTTTTTTCTAACATCTTTCAGTCCTACTGTGAATCAAAACAAGCTTTTAAACCAGAAATTATGGTTGAGTCCTGTGATGATCTGCTGATGTTATGACGATTAATTAAGGATTTTCACACTATGTCATGCCTAAGCATGAACAATGATCTTTTTGGGATCCAAATTCTGTTTTTTTTTTTTTTTTTCCTAAGATTATTTTTTGGGCATTTTTGTGCTTTTATTGACAGGATGTCTGGTTGCTAACCACTCCACCAAATCAGCACCCCACCAAATTATGATTATTACCTGTATTTTGCCACCAGTTATGTTGGGGTTGCCTTGTAGCTGTATTTCTATTACTGCTTATATCACCACAGCACTGTAATGAGATTATTTTTCGCCCTGTTTGTACCAGTTGCTTGGCATATTGTGTCCACACTTTCAAGGAACTGCTCGAGGGGTCACTTGTAAGCAAGCTGAGACCACCCCATCCACGGAATCTCTGAGGTTTGTTTTAGTGTAAAACAGAGCCACTGCCAAACTACCTGGGCGTGAAAGTACCCTAAATTACTTTCTTAATTTAGCCATGTTTGTCTCAGAAAGGACATGTCTATTATTAAGTTTTTTCCACACAGACAAATATGAACAAACACACAAGCCCAGCAGCACGGTGCAGATCATACTAACAGCTGTCTCAGAGGAGCAAATTCAAAAATGGTGGAGTCTGCTCAACATGGTGAACGTGACATCCTGTCTTTTGCATTTTCCTCCTGACAGCTCCTGCTTCTTGTCACCCCAACACTGTCCTGCCTACCTTCATAACCTGTTGGACAGCACTGCTGTGTCACCGGCTGATCAACCCTGTGTGGCAGCTACCTGACGCCCTGTCTGGCAGCTCACCTCCATCACTGTCACACTCTTGCATTCCAGCTTCTCGAGGCCCCATCACCAGCATGATTTATGGCTTGAAGCATGGTGAGAGTCAGGGCAACGCTTCGTTACTTCAATGAAGTTCATATTTCAGGTCTTTACACTGCACTCAAGAACACCAACATAAATCTATTTTTGATGAATTATTATCTTTTAAAAAAGTTGCTTTTTAGAGGCATTTGATGATTATGATCAATAGAAGTCTGACCATGCAGCCTGAGGGTTCTGAACCTTCTGGAAAGTCTTTACATGCTGTTCTGTTTGACAATCAGGTCATCTTGATGGCTGACCCCTCTGTTGTTGCAGCCACGCTTGAACAGCAAATATGTGTATTGAGGAGAACTGATCCAAGCCACCCACAGATGCTGAACAGGCAAGTGGTGACAGATAAGTAGCAAGACGAGCCCTGACAGGTCACAACTTCTAACACAACATGACACCTAATAAGTGGTGTTTTTCTCTCAGAAACACACACATACACTTGTAAGAGTGGGGCACTGCAGGCCCTCAGACAAATAAAAGTGAGAGAAGTTTTTGTGTCCAAAGGTGAAACATAGGGGGACAGCAGTAATGCCAGATTGGACATTTTTTCGGCTTGACTACCCAGTTGTTGTTTTGAGTTGGTTAAAATGAGCTTGGGCTGAGAGACATACTTTTGGCCCTTTTTTCTGTGTGTTGAACTGGTTTTTAAGTGTATTATCAATAACAGTAAATAGAAATAAATCTAAGAAAGATTTATGGTTGTCACTTTTTTTCAACATTCTGATTAGAAGACAAATAGATTACTACCACCAAACAGTCCATCCAACTGCATCTGACATTACCATGGCAAATGAACGTCTTAAGCCTGCTAAAGGTGCAACCAAACCCAGTCTTGTGGCAATATTCTGACAATTCAGAGGTCAGCAGTGTCTGTACGTCAAGTTTAGTATCTGCTCAGCTCGCTTGGAATCCTTCTGGAGGTGATACAAAAGATTGTGCCAGGTAGCATGTGTTCGCGTATGTGCTGTGGACAACTCAAACTGTAAGATGTCATTAGTTGTTAATGCAAAAGCAGCGTGCCGTGCACAAGTTACCCCCAAATTCCACATAACGTGAGAGCTGTGGTCTTGCTCCGACCGACAAACCCCACTGGATGAGCTGAGCCGCGGCGCGCAGCTCCAAAGGGGGAGGGCTGATCCCCGGAGAGCCACAAGCTCTTGTGTGAATAGCAATGTCTCACAATAACAAAACATGTTATAGACTGAGAAAAGAAGTAAACAACACCTCACTTCGCTTCTCTATGGTCGCTTTGCTGGTCCCAACCAAATAGCTTTGTGATTTATTTCACTTCAATCTGCCTATATCCTTGTAGAAAGGATGTTTGGTGTCATATATAATGTTATATATTTCTGTACCTCCATGATTCACTTTTCTTTGTCCATGGAGTCATGTTGCCTTTGGGACCCTCTGACCAACTGTTGACCAACTCGAGCCTCCAGTTGTGAAGTAATGACAACCTATTGAGGAAATTTACGTTTGGGAGTCTGTGCATTGTGTTTCCTTTTGAAAGTACCGGATACTCCACACCTTTGACTTCCTTTCTGGTGCCTTCTAAATGACAGTGAATTTACGAGGTTTGGAAGCGGCTGCGCAGAAAATAGACCTGAAACGAATCTCCAGTGCCGTGGCGCACGCTTGCGCTTCAGTGACGCGGCGCTGGCGCCAGAGCGCGGGCAGTGGAGTTGCTCTGATAGACTAGAGTGGGAGCAAAAATGCTCCGCAGTGCGATTCAAGACCGCGGCAAGGCGCTGTGCGCGTTATGTGGAATTTGGGGGTTAGACTCATGAGGCACACAAATGAAGGCAGTGTGGGCAATTTGCATTTGGAATGGCTGGTAAACGAATGGCTCACACACAAATTCAAAGAATTTGTCTCGAAAACTTGTGCTCCAGGAAAGTAGAGAAAGAGCAAAGCTTATGTACACCATGTGAAATGTTGCAAATAGGACAATAAAATAAAATACGGTAAGTACTAGAAATAAAATAAAATAAATTTATATTGCAGACAGTACATGGATTGTCTTTATGTGCACTTTTCCTTTATATGTAGTCTGAAACAAAATAATAAAAAACATGCCACAAGGTTGAATTTGATTTCAATATTAATAAGCCCTTTCATGCTGTGTGTTCACAGAGTACAACTACATGAAAAAAGAGGCAAACTACTTCAGGTCAATGCCACTCTCACGTAAGCAAATATCTTTTGTTTGTGTCAAAGAACATTCATGGGGAATTTAGTTCGTAAACGCACTGTTGAGCTCGTGTTGCTTGAACAACAAACAGACACATCTGTGTTTAAGTTTTCATGACTTTCTGACTGGTGATTGCTGAAAGCTTGCTGAGTTCAAGCGTCAGGAGGGATGAGGGACCCACTGTCAATATTCTTTGTGATAGCATGTTTGCAGCCACAACTCCCACAATAAGGACGGACATCTACAGAATACAGAGAGGGTTACAGTGACACAGCAAGGGACTGTTCCTTCAAGGTTTTCATGGAGCCAATGGGAAAATATCTAAAGCCGGCAACCAGTGTAAAAGAGAGCCACTGATCGTCCCTTTATCAGTGTTGGTGATGGACCTCCAGGGGATGGTAATGTGTCAGCTGACAAAGCAGCTGCTGCCCCTCTCTGCGATCTCTCTCATGCCATCCCACCTCCAGCAGGTAAGGGTGACAGGCTTTTTTAAAGAGACATTTAACCTCCCAAACTTTTCTGAGTCCTCCAACTTTGTTGAAAGCAGTGCTCAGACCAGGGATTGGCAGCTGGTGTCCAGTGAATTAGGCTACAGAAGAATTTGGTGAGTTTCACCATTTAATTGAGGAGCTGAAATTGTACCACAGCAGCTTCAGGACCAGGACTATTCACATCAGAAGAAGCTTAAGTATGACACACTGTCATCATACTGCAGCTCAAATTCTATCCTATCTATTGTCTCTTTAAATTCATTATCTCATTATTTTGAAGACTGGTCAAATAAAATGGGCTGCTGTGATGCAAACACATCATCAAGCGGGCAGCCATGCTGAATGTTTTGATGACCGTACGTACCAGTGGTAAGTGCTCTTATTGGTCAGTCAGGACCCAGAAAAAAAATCATCCCCAGTCTAGAAAATAATAGTCGCTTTTTTGCTTAACTACATTGAGTGTGTGGTGTGTGAGGCAAGGCCACTTCATTTATAGAGCCCTAATCACACATACAGCAATTCATAGTGTCTGACAGAAACAAAGACAATAAGACATTATTAGCATGAAAGACGTAAAATTAGCAATAGAAGGACAGTAAAATAAACTTCCAAGATAAAAAGGAGGAATACATAAAAAAATTAATATCAATTTAATTAAAAGAACAGAGGAGATAAAAGGAGAAGAAAAATAATAAGAAGCAGAACTTATGAGAAGGCAGTAGTTTATGTAAATGTTTTCAGACCTGTTTTAAAGAGTTCACAGATGTAGAGAGCATCAGGTTCTCTGCTAGTTTGTTCCACAAGTGAGGAGCATAAAAACTAAAGGCTTTCTCACCCTGTTTAGTCCTGATCTGGGAACAGTGACTAGACCTGTGGCAGAGGACCTGAGGGGTCTGGATGCTTCAGTGGGAACTTAGGCTACATTCACACTGCGGGTCTTGTTACTCAATTTTGTGTTTTTGTTGAAATCCATTTTTTTGTGTGGTTGTTCACATTTTACTTTAAAATGTGACTGCCATCACACTTCATTATGAACCGTCTACAGCCCTGAAGTGATCTGTACGCATCACAGGCAGCATGCTTTGTTTACAGAAGTAAAATGGATGCTATTCATGTCAGCGTGTGTATCAGCTTTGAAATTGTGAAATCGGGGCAACTAAAATTATGACTTTAAGAAAAAAGAGAGCACACACTTTAACGATGGACTTTTGTGGAGCAGTACCTGCTACCTCTGTACAGAGGTTTGTGTGGATGTGGAGTCTGAGCCAGGAGTGGTGGGATTTTTACACTTTAAAATCTCTCCTCTGACTCACAGGAAGCCAGTGTAGTGATCGAAGGACTGGTGTGATATAATCTACTGTCTTGAGGACTCAAGCAGCAGCACCCAACATGTATAAACACTCTTACAATAATCTAACCTGTTAAAAATAAAAACATTTGTATAAGCTTGCATTGGCTGTCTATGGATTAAAAAAATATTATGTGCAAATTATTCAGACAAAAGTCATGGTGTCTGGTTTGCAAAGGCCTTTAACCCAAACTGCTCTATGTTGTGTAAATGGAAGCGTGTGTATGTGTTAGCTGGATGGACAACTTGGAGAGCAACTTCAGCCATCAGTGAGTTAATGTGAGAGTGCATTAGTGTGATTGGGTAGCTGTGATTTAAAAACCCTTTGACCGGTCAGAAATTCTTGAAAATTGCTTTTAAAGCTCAAGTCCAGTTAACATAAAACTGAAGGAAAGAAGTGGGACCATCAACAATCCTGAGAGTTGTTGGTTTTTCTCTTGACATTTTCTTCATGAGGACTGTTGCAGAGGTTGGTTAGAACTGGTGATATCTCTCTTACACTTCACATGACTAAACAGAAGTGAATAGTGCTGTTTGTTTTTGGGAGGCATCAGCATGGCAAATTTGAGATTACTGAGTACAAGCTGATATGTTATGCAATATTTGAAAAGTCTTGAGAGGAGGGCCTGTGATGATGATTTATGATTGCCTAGACTTTTTTTTTTTTTTTTAAAGATAATCTTGGGGCATTTTGTGCCTTTATTGACAGGAGAGAGAAATGGTGGATATGCTCATGAAAGGGCGACAGAGAGTAGGGGAGGACACTCTGCAAAATAGACGCAGGCTGGATTTGAACCTGGGATGGCAGAAGCATGAATATCAGTTGGGCCTGCTGCTTACCACTCCCCCAAACCAGCATCCTAACTTGGACCTTTTAAATCACTTAGGTCTCATAAAAAGTAGGTATGAAGTCCTGACCATAAAATTTGATAAAATGTCTAAAAGGCAATAACATCATTATATCTACATCCTTCTCAAAACATTTCATTTATTTATTTATTATGTGCTGGACTAGAAGCAAAGCACAAATTAGTCCAATTTTAAGGTCTTCACACTGGTTGCCTGTTTGTTATCATATTGATTTTGAATTTGATTTATTAGTTTAAAATAAATTACATGGCCTGACATCAGACTACCTTTCAGAGATGGTTTAAATTTATGAATCCCTTGACTCTGCTCTACTGGCCGTTCCACAGAGTAGAAGTGAAATATTTGGTGATGTTGCTCTTAGCTGCCACTCTCCAAAGGATGGAGCAATCTTGCAAAGGATCTCAGATAAGCTAAAAATATAGATCTGTAAACCCAAATAGAAAACTTAACTACTCAGTTTGGCTTTTATGAAGTTATTTGTAATTTTATATAAATTCTTCATGACTTACCAGTTTATATTTCATCCCACTGTAAAATTCAAATTTTCATGTATTAGTTGTTGTTTTGGTATTTACTTTTTATTTATATTTTTTTATCCTTCAAAGACTAAGTAGTTTTAGAGTTTCTTTTGATGATTTTTTAACATGTTTTCATGCATTTTTACTTTTTATAAATTCCTGTCTATTAATTCTTGGTGTTATTGCTTTGCCTTTTTTCATGTTTCGTATTATTTTCATTAGTCATCTTGATTTTATTGAAACTATAGTGGTACGCATAAGTCTTCAAATCCCTCTTGACATCCTACCTATGCATGCAATTGTTTGGCAAACACTTTTTCTACTCTCCAGTGAAGCACTTTGAATTGCTTTTGAATGATACTGTCCCTCCAAAATATTGCCATTTTTTATGAAGTCAAAGTGAAAATTTTTGCAAAATTTAACTTAGCATTTTTTGGATGTCCAGGGGCCTCATTTATAAAACTGCTTATAGGAAAGATCACTATAGGTGGCGTACACCGGAAACACGGGAAATGCATGCGCACAAAAACTTTCAGATTTATTAAAGAATGTGTACACACGTCCTACCCTGTTTCCATTTACAAATCACGATCAACTTTATAGTTGCCGTACGTGAGGGAATGCTTTGCCCCACCCATATGGTGCCTATAGAAGGACAGATGAACACCCTTGATGAATATTCAATAGTACCAATTTAATGACAGACCAAGAGGGAAAACGAGTGAAAAAAAAGAAATTTTACTCAATGTGAGGTCGATAGGTGGGCACAGTTCGGGCATCACTAATGCCAGAAAGGCAAAAGAGTAGAAGTATGTGGCTGATGCTGTAAATGAGGCTGCCTCAGAGGGTTGGACCGTGGCTGAAGTAGAAAAGAAATGGTCCAACATAAAAGTGGAGGTGAAAAGGTGTATCCCTCTCCACCAGTGCGACTGGTGGGGGAAGGACACACCAGAAATAAATGTCCTAAAAGGCAAAAAAAAACAAAAACTGAGAAAGAGCCTGAAGTAAGAAGACATTTGAAAGATATTTTCACTTTTTTTCATACTATCCACCACTTTGGCATTATAAATGTGAAGGAGGAGGACCAGACTGGTGGCAAGAGAGCGGGAGATGGGAACACATCAGCGAGTAGGCATATTTAACCCCAAAGGCTTCTTCTCGCATTTATCAAGGCTTTGAAAGTCATCACAAACTGTAAGACATATATATCTTTCTATATTCTTAGCATCCACTTCTGAGGAAAACATATTTTTAAGACTCATGTTATAGGTGAATTGTGACCAAACCTTCTGCACCAGCATGTTTATTTCTAGGGTCCAAAATGACAAAAAAGTCATATGTTAGCATGTAGTTTTTTCAAAAATCTGACCTCAAGGAAAAATGCTTATAACTCAATTTTCAGGTGATATATGACCAAACCTTCTGCACCAGTATGTTCTCCTGCATGACAAGGTCCCAAAAAGTCACTTTTAAGCATATTTTTCATGGTCCAAAATGGCAAAAAAGATGTTTGCATGGCAATTAAAAAAAAAAAAATCTGACCTGCAAAGATGCTTATAACTCATTTTAGGTGAAATATGACCAAACCATCTGCACCAGCATGTTCTCCTGCCTAAAAAGGTCCCACAAAGTAACTTTTTAGCATAGTCTTCTTCGGAGACCAAAATTACAAAAAGTCATTTATTAGCTTGTTTTTTTTTTTTTTTTATTTTGATCCGAGGGAAAACTGCACATTTGTCCATTTTTAAGTCAAATATGACCGAACCGTCTGCACTAGCATGTTTTTTTGGCCTGTTTAACACTCAAAAAGTCATGTTTGAGCATATTTTTTTTCGGACTCCGAAATGGCAAAAAAGTCATTTGTTAGCATTTGGGTTTTTCGAAGCCTGACCTGAGGGAAAAAGGCTTTTAAGTGCATTTTTAAGCCAAATATGACCAAACCGTTTGCATTAGCTTATTTTTCGGCCTGTTTAACATCCAAAAAGTCATGTTTGAACATATTTTTTTTCAGAGTCTTAAATGGCAAAAAAGTCAGATGTTAGAATGGGGGTTTTTCAAAGCCTGACCTGAGGGGAATCAAGCTTATTAGTCTATATATAAACCAGATATGACCCAACCGTCTTCACTAGCATATTTTTTGGCATGTTTGGTTTAACACCCAAAGAGTCATGTTTGAGCATATATTGTGATATTGTGATATGTTCACATGTTCTTCTCTGAGACAGATGTAACAATGTACAACCTGAGGTCCCCCCTCTTATTCTTGCAATTACAGGGTTAAGATCCTCTCTCTCATCAAAGTAATGATCGATCATTGAGATTTTGGTTGGACAAAAGCTCATAAAGCAACTAAACAACCAATCAACAGCAGGATTTTAGCCCTAACCAAGTGGAAACAAGGCAACAGTTTTGTCCATCTGGAATGCAGCAAAACAGCATCCAAGCTGCACATAAGGAAAGAAAGGCCACTGTGAGAAAATGCAGAAACAGAGCTACTTATTAATAAAATGGTAAGAATTCACGTATGACAAATATTTGCCCAAGTCTAGTTAACAGATGAGTTAGTTAAACCTAATGACATCAGTCACTTATGTAAACAAGAAGAATGCCTTATGGTCAGCAGGAGCTGGCTGATCACTAATTTTCTGCTACTTGACTGAGGAAAAGACTCAAGTCATTGCACCTCCCTTTGAAAGAAGTTTTTTTCTGATGTAACTGTCCTAAACTGCATCATCCTCTAATTTTCCCCACTGACAATAATCTAAGAGATCAATTGATTAGATAATAGCAGAATGATGCAAAAGAAATTGTCCTCTAGGTTGGACTTGTGAAATTCATTTGTTGGGCTATCCTAAAAAGTTTTGAAAGCTTTGCCAGCTGGTCTGAAATGAGGCAGCACATAATTTGATGAAATTTGGAAAAAGATAATGACACTACTATATGAGCCTCTCTGTACTGGACTGATCTCAATTACTTTAGCAGGACGATTGATGCTAACTATGCTATATGTTGAGCACCTGCTTTTGCTTTGTCTGTTAAATCCATTCTTTAACATGTCTTTTTTTAAGATTACATTTATATAAAGTGACATATCCTTCTATTATTGATCATTATTATGATGTTGCTAATAAACAAAAAAATCCCCATGCCAATTTGTTGAAAATGTTGAAGGGGCTTTATTCCCTTTCATAAAAGAAATAAAAGTGTGATAAAATAATTCATTACAAAATAAAGAAAAGGTAAGAAAAAGAAGAGACTGATGCAAAATGTTTGAAGTAGATTTTTTTTAAATTTATACTTATAAGAGTTTTTAGTAAATATCAAATAAAGAATTTTAAATCTTTCAGTCAATCCTATAAACTACTATAATAAAGTCATGGTGATGTTAGCCTTTAAATGTCTGATGTTTTGTTGGCAGATTTTCAAACTGGCCCTATCCTGGTCATCCCACTGAGAAAAAAGAAAGCCTAGTCTGGCTTTTGACAAAAAGCCCAAAAAATAAACTGCCCTAAGCCCTGACTATCACACAAAGGGGCATTTTAGACCTACTTTTCTGTAAAGTGTATTGGCTTCTCATTAGTAATGAATTAGACCCATACAAAAATACAAAAAGTCGTTTGTTGAATTATTGAACCTTCCAAAGCTGCACACGCTTGTGGCAGCCCATTTGCAAGCATGGCATATCCTGTAGGACCATTGGTCATGATATTTATGAGCTTTTCCTCAGTGGACAAGCTCTGTCCAGCAGCTACTGTTGTCTAAATACAAGCCTTTAACTGCCCTTTGCTACCCCTGAACTCATACAACTACGGACAGACAGACCCTCTCATGCTAACTCCTCCCAGAGAGGCTGTTTTACTCGATAGTAGCTGCATCTGCCAAAGCATGTAGCTGTCAGAGTAACTTATCCACCAGCTTCCCAGACATGGCCCAGGGGGAGCTGTCCTTTCTGGGCCAGTGAAGTCCTGTGTTGTTTTGAGGCCTCAGCTATGCTAGCATTTTTATAGTTGGATGTACTTATTGACTACACTGATGTAAAAACAATTTTCTTTCAACACAGATAGAAATGAATTCTGTCTAAAACGTGTCAGACTGACTGAAAAGTTGCCGTCCTGTGTAGTGGATATTCCAGCAGTTTTTGGTGTGTGTGAAATGTGTGTAAAAGAGAGAGTGGGGTTTCTGTGGTTTGGTTGTGTTGACCATTTTGTGGTTCCCTAACTCCATGTTTTAAAGATACACAGAGGCCTTGGATTTCCAAGTGTTTTTCAGATGGAAATGTAACACTAAATCTTCTACTCAGCAGCAGCCATGCTCTGTCATTACATCTTTTACCTCCATAAAAAGACCCATGTTTTCAAAGAAAATTATAATCTTGTCACTTTTGTGTATACTCAGTTCTATTCCTGGATGAGTCATTTGTATACAAGCCACAGCATCTGTTTGAAATCTAAGATCCACTGTTGCACAGAACATGGATGAAAAAGATTTGTTTTAGGCATTGGAGAAACTGGTCAAGTGAGGACCAAACAAGCTGAGGAAAAATACACAGACAACTGGACCTACCCGAAACTAAACACTAGGTTGCATTTTTATAAAAACCTTGAACTCACTGTGCAAGTTTTATCCCTCTGTGCTGGACTTAGCCAAAGCCAGAGGCATCTTGTTTGTGGATTGTCCATGTTTTTGCAGATAGGACAATCAATCTATCAATTGCATTCAGTACTGGCCAATCAGACAATATAGTAGGCGGGTGCTACTGCTGCAGTGTAAAGGACAAAATGTCATCAAATCCATTCATATCTTTTAGGGTTATCCTGTTCAAAGCTAACAAACTAACAAGCAAACAAACACAGGCAAAAACATAATCTTCTTGACAGAGGTAATTAGGAGGAAAACGGGCAAAGAGACAGGTGTGGGTGATTACTGATGCCCTTGGTAAGCCATCTGTTGTTTTTTGGCAACATTATGAATCATTTTATGAAGAGCCCTTTACTGAAGTGTGTGTGCAAGCAAAGCTAAGAGCATCACTTTTGTTCAAACCATTTTTTCCCTGCAAATTCTATTTGGCTGAACATCTGTAGACACAGAATCTCTCTACAAGCGCTCCCTGTATTTTTTTCCCCTGAGGACACCAGTTGCGCCTTGAGTGAAACATCTCTTTATGATCAGACCTTAAGGCAATATTGGCCTATTGAATGCGTGAGCTTCCATGGAAGCACAAGCAAGACAAGTTTTCTTTTCAGTATTTGTCGTCACTTTGGGAAGAGTCATGGAATTTCTAGCCAAAGAAATATAATTTAAGAGGGCTGCTGAAGTTTTTTGGGTGGGTTTCTTACCCGCAGATAAGATATGGGTTAAGTACACTGCCATAAACACCATTTAAGGCCCACTGACCCAACACTGTACTTTCACGGACCATTAGTCCTATTCCTTGCAGAGGCTGTTGTTTCCATTTCTCTACATATCCTTCTGTTCAAAGCTTCTTTTGGAGCAGGTGTTAGCCAGCAGATATGGCAGATTAGGACAAGTCTGCAAAGGACTGTAAGCAAGGGCCAGGATTTTCAGATTACACATATTGGACAGTGCTGTGATAGCACCGGAAATTCACACTTTAATCTGCATGTAGGGGATCATCCAAGAGGATATGGGGGATAAATCCATATTTTCATTCCAAGAGTTTTCTGTGTATGCTGGTGTATCGGTGAATAATGCCACCTAAGCTGTCAAATCTGCTGATCTTTGTTGATCTCTGTGACTTTAAACAGCTTTTCACATCTTCCAGGAGTAAACTCATGGATACTGAAGTCGTAGGTAGGAGTGCAGCATTGTAAGCTGCGAAACTAACTCAACATCGCAACATGACATCCATTTGTTTGCACGTGATAGGATAATGTTAAGATACAGATGTGACCTGCCAATTGAATCTATATTTCTGCTATGCTTGATATAATGATGCTGGTTTAATTTATCCAACTGGCTGTCTTGTCTATACATTAACCAATGCCTCTAGCTGCTGCCCCCCTCTCTACAGAGTGTCTCTTAAGGGCCCGCAGTCCAAGAGGGTCAATATCAACATATTACTTTGCTCTAACAGACCTGCAGACAGTCACAATGAGACAGGATCAGCAAGTCAGCAGCACCTGCCGCTCTCTGCGTGAAGCCCCCCCCACACACACACAGACGCATGCTGAGCAAAGGGTGCACAAGCAACACACTGACAGGCACAAACACAGATGAACAAACATGAAAGGACACACATACACACACAAACAGAGCTCAGCCCCAGCTTAATCTAATCAAGTGCGATGGCTAGCTCGATTAATAAAGCCAGCTATTGACTTCTAATTGGCGCCGCTCTGCTCTGCTAATTTCCTGGGACGAAATTACACTAATGCGGTTTGCCTGATGGAGTACTTATAGTCGGCTCCCAAGAGAGACAGGCCTTCGAGACGGGTAGATAGGGAGGTCGGAGAGAGGGGGGGTGGGATGTTAAACTTTGATAAAGATCCGAGGCTGTTGTTTCAGTGCAGACCATTTTCTAATCAGTGGCCTGCTGTCTTTGGAAATGTCATCCAGGGCTGGTGTAGCTTTACGCTTCCAGATAGAGAGGGAGAGAGAGAGAGAGAGGAGAAGAGGAAGTGAGAGAGTCGAGTACAGGACAGCTCAGGCTGCTGACTTTCACTAGTGGAGTGTAACACTAGCCACCTGTCTACACGCTAATGAATACTCTGCAAACCACTCACTCCTGGGCCCTCTGCCACTTACACACACATACTACATGGTCTACACACTCTTTGATCACTGTATTATTGGCTAACAAATCTCAGCTGCTCACATGCCTAAAGGTGCAATATATACTTCTCAAAAAAACTTTGGTAATGTTAATTTAGACAAGAACTTCTCCCCTTTAATAATACCAATTGTTATTGTATTTTATATTCTTAGAAAGCCTGATTAATCACCTTTACAAGAGGTGCAATTTGTAAGGATCATGCATTCCTGGATTGAGCACCACAATAAAATGTGCCAAAATGCTCTCTCCCCTTGGAAAAGTGAAGCAAGGAAAAGGAACCAGTCTTCTTGGGTTGTTCTCTTCTTGGGACACCCACTTCACGGTCTGTCTTTGACTTCACCAGTATCACGGAACTTGGTAATTAGTTTGGAAATGGCACCTTAAAACTGCAAAAACGGGTTCATAAGTCCACCTCACATCTAATGACCACAATCACAGGAGCTCGCCCTGACTCTTTAAAGATTCCTTAAGATTTAACTACGATATTGGAAATTCATCTGCAACTTTCAAATCACAGGAAGAGCTGTTAGGTGTAAGGCAAGCTTGAAAATTTTCTGTGCTCAATCTGACAGGCTTGTAAACACCATTAAAAGTTGACCTCTGCTTACTTCCGCTACCCTCCATTTACAGCTACATTCATCTCTATTTGGCAAACATCTGGGCCTGCCTGCATGTAGTTCAACGTACAACTTCTCTGTTGGGTCCAGCTGCTTCCTCCTCAGGAATGGTCTCCTGTTGTTCAACTTGTTGCACCCTTTTGGGGACAGCCATCTTTCATTCTCTGGGCATGGTATCAGAATACTGAGACCAGCTGCAGGTGAAATGGCAAATACGTAAATTTGACTTCAAAATATGTTTGTACAACTTTCAGCAGCACCTAGCTAGGTAAGGCCAGTTTCCCTAAGTTGAGCGTGTTACCAATAGCTTACATCTACGTTGGTAAACATTTAAAATCCATCTAAAATTAGGATGGAGTGTTCAGGAATCATCATACGACACCAGCAGAATGTTTGTCTCCATATAAGATACTTTGACCTGCTTTGAACGCAGCAAAATTGACCCTGGAAACAAGATGTCACCAAAATTTCAATGATTTCTCAATGCTGATAAGCAGCACTTAATAGACATTTAAGTGTGAATGCAACATTTACCCCTGACAGTTGTATTAGCAAGCATAAATTTAAACTTACAGAGATAGCTGATCAGAAATGAATGACCCACTTTACTTTAGCGTGCAGTTAAGACATATTATCATGAATTTTAGTTTTTTTCATAACCTCTCATGAACTTCTCAAGGGAGCTTTAAAAAACATATTTAAGAATACTAAGTCATGCTTTTCAAATACTAGTTTAACAATACACTTTTTTCTTAAGCATTTCCTCAATTGTATCTGCTCCTGCCATAATCCCAATGACTTTTGACCTAGCACACACTAGGATATAAAAATGGAAGAAAAAGTCCTCTTCCACACACACTCTTAGCCATCTTAATTCTGTTTTCACATAAGGAACTTTTCATCAAAGCACGCTGACAGATTATCTGGTGAATTTAGCACTATCTGCGTCTTATTGTGCTCCTAATCCATATTTGTAATCTCAGCTGCTATGATAAGTAATTCTTGAGTTGCGTTCACAATCCTTGGGCGACACATGCTATAATCCCTGGTTGACACTGATCTGGAAGCCAGCGGCACCTGTTCACCCACCAGATAAGAGAAAAACACCCTTCACATGATGATTCTTATTTTTGTTATTGTCGTTATTCAGCCAAACCAAAAGATTATAGCTCTACACTGTCAATAACTGAATAAATATATGGATTATGCGATTTATCTTCTGTCTGATACCTCTAAATTAGTTTGAGTAACCTTATCAAACAATTTGATACTGGTATCACTGCCATTGTTTTTCTGTTATTCTTTGCTCTGACAATCACCCAAACAAAGGCACATAAACACTTGCTGAAAGTGTCTGGATTTAGGAAGAATTTTTGGAAATTGGAAAATTAGCATTAAAAGTTATATAACAGAGGACCTTTGACAGGAAGGTCTTGAGATGCTGTAAGGCACTGTACTAAAATCTCTAAAATCTGCGAGTTTACAACAAACAGCATGAATGGTGTGATTTTTTTTTTTTTTTACTTCATAAAACATGAAGTAGTTTTCCAGGAACATAGAACACATGTTCAGCCACAAAACTTGGAGAGGGTATTATTGCAAAGAAAAATTGATGTTATGGGACTTTATTGGAGGGTGCGTCTGAATGGTTCATTTTGTGCCTCCTAATATTCAGGATTTTTAGCCCCCACACCAAGTTTATACATTTCTTAAATTTATTATGCAGGCGTATCATGCCAGATTGTACACAAAGCTTCTGTAATTGATTTGTTGGTAAGAACTCTGCATGTCTTTGTTCAATTCCACAGTATATACTTGGACAAACTTGTTCTTGTCTGATCCATTTTAACTTTGATGTTCAGTAAGAAAAGATCTTCAAGATGAATAGTTATCAGTATCTTTTTCTTCACTCAAAGGGTGTGAGTAGGGCAGCTCATCAAATGTAGCTGTCTGTATATAAGAGGCACATTTGTTGTAACTTAAACACAGTCCAAAAAGCCTTGAAGGCAACATAGTCTGCAAAATTCATCATATCATAAGAAAAAAAAAACATCTCTCCTTGCTTCGCCCTTCAGGAACTGTATTCTTGAACAGTTCATTTGAACAATCTTCCTCTAATGATGTCATTAGAGGATATGCCCCCCCCCCCCCCCCCACTGAGCCAGGGCTTTGTTTAAATGATAAATGGACTTGAACCTCTAGTCTTTCTGACCACTCAAGGGGTCTTTATGTTGCGTGCCCTCTCAGAGCATTCACATTCACACACTGATGGTTGAAGTTTCTATGTAAGATTTCCATCAGCATATGCTAACATATCCTCACCATTTTAAATCCATTTGTACACCACTAACGCAGTACCAGGAGCAACTTATGGTTAGGTGTCTTGCCCAAGGACACATCGACTTGTCACAGCCAAAGTTGAGCTCGATCCCACCACCTTCAATTGTTGTTACCAAACTAAACCACCAATGCTCTTTTCAGCTCATGGCCAATGCCAGTAGAAGTAACATGTCTGTGCTGCCACAGTAAACACACACTTGGTGGGAGAGGATCAGTTGCACACAGCTCATAAAAATTACATCAAACAGCCTGATTTGAACATGACTTAAACAGAGGTTGTTAACAGGCATTCCAAAATATCTCAGAGGGTTTTGAGGCAAGACACTTCAAAACAGATTAACAACTGTTAACTGGTTAAAAAAAAAAGAGTCAAAAATGTAACCTGTAAATATGTCATCCTGATTGGCAACACCAAACTTCTGAAATATCAACACAATACCCATACCTTTGGCTTTAATGTTTTTATAACGATACTGATTATCATTTAAATACCAATAACTTCTTCAAATACCCACATATATTTTTTAAATTCATACAATTTTTAATAGGTAAAATGACCCCTGGTCCCCATGGTGATGGGCTGAGCTCCTAATTTTTACAATATCCAGCTCTTCCCTGTAACATATAAAACTGTGCTTTTTTCTGTCATTCCGGCTGCAGTTTTGAACAGAGCTATGCTGTTTTTAAGCTCTCATTGGTGCTGCAAAGTGCTAATTTTAATGTCTGATTGCTATTTATGCTTATGTGACATAAGGTATAAAGCTTTCTTTACACACAGACTCACACAAACTGAAAAATGCCAAAAGAGAGGCACAGACATCAAAAAGGTATGTAGTGAACATCATAGTATAGATGTTACAGTATATGTGCTCCCATCCTCGTAATTCTGTGCAGTACAGGATTTGCCTGGACTAGGCTTCACCACCAATGCCCTGAAAAATCATCATCCAAATTTCTGTGTTTTGAACCAATCAGATTTATTCATTGAAAAACCTGAGTAGTTTGGATAGTGGATAGGATAGAAAACAACAAAAACAAAATAAAAAAAGAATAATCATGTTTAAAAAGTTCCTCATTAAACCTTTTGACCATTTTCATTTATCCTGAGGAAAAAAACAACAAAAATTAAAAGTTTTAGAGTTTGAAAGTTTTATCCCAATAAACAAAACAATAAAAAACAATCAACAAGCTCCATTCTTATCACAACTTAGACCTGTACATCATGGGTCATGGAGAACTGGAACTAGAAAAATTGCAGACCTCTTACAGCTCCTCCAAGGAACTTTCAGCTTGTGTTGCTTTTGGTGACCCATTTCAGACAAAGCAGTTTGTTCTTTCCACTTACTGTTTCCAAATGTAAATATTGAAAGATTTCAAACACTGTTAAGCACACTGTCTCTGTAGTGTGACTTGACATTTATGATTGGCATTTACCCTATGCCACTGTGATTTGAGGCTTTAATAATTGCTATAAAGAAGTAAAAACTTGATGGTCTTGTTTTTCTCCTGCTTATAAAGATACATAAGTATTAATATGAGTCTGTTTCAAGACCAGTGAAAACCTTTTTACGAGAGTTTTAAATATTCCACACTGTGATAAAAGGCATCCCATAAACAAACAAGTGAAAGCTGGAAAGTCAAGATTTCTTTCCTTTCTTAATCTTTCTAATCCATCTCTGTGACCTGGATTGTGGTGAGTTGTCTTGATCCGGTGTTAAGATCCCATATTAAGAAAGGGATTGGTGCATCTTTGATGCCCCATATTACCAGTAATCTTATCTCCTCAGATTAGGTCACGGTTAGTTGGAAGAGTGCAAAAAATCTGGTACTTATCAGGCCACTGGGGGATTGTATCCACTTAAAGCTGAGAACAAAATAACATTTTGGGTTGAAATTGGCAGGGAAGCATAATCCAAGGGTATTTTGTCAGGAATATTTTGTTTTGCCACTCTGCAGAGAACACATTTCAATTTACTCCATCAAATCAGATTATAATCCACAAGGGCGCTTAAAACCAAAATATTTGGGGTTAAATACTTGTTTAATTTAAATCAGATCAAATATTAATATCAGATTTAGACATATGAAACTGACTATCCTTTCAAAGCTTTGATATGCATGTTGCCTTTTGTTATTTTTGTAATTTTTTCCTCCTCAATAACAGTTGGATTATAATACGATTTTAAAGATTACTATTTGCGTTTTACCCAATTTACCCCTTAAAAAACTGTTTTGAATGTTATTTATGTCGATTATTTGTCCCTTTTAATGCAGTGGCGCAGTATTGAGTCCAAAAATGTGGAAGTGAGTTAGCATTTAGCACTTCCTGATTCCCAATCCTCCATGGTAGTGGAATGTAAAATACTGGTTTCGGATAAATGCCCGAAATAAAGTTTGTGGTAAACACTTGACATGAGATTTTTAATGTTTAATGGAAAATAATAAAGTGCATCTGATGCCTGCCTTTGAATCTTGAACTGCTGTTGTGTGTTTGAAATGACACTTGTGAACTAAATGCTCAAAAGGACTGCAAAAATGTCCAGGGAACCGATGGCAAACATTTCTGACTGTTTTTTTTTAATCATTCTTGTCACTTGATTATGACGAAACTCTCAAACAAGAGGTGACAACAAGATATACACTGGAAATATCGTACTTGCCTCTTAGTTGAACCGCCATGTGTTCATTTTATAGTAGCTAGTAACAGCTTTTAACTCTCAGCGATTATGTTTAAGCTTCAAAAATCATGAAAAGCAGGTTCGTTTGCTGAGATTATCACAAAGAACAGAATACAAATTTCATAATTTTTTGTTCGCTACAGACATCATTACCAGCAGTGATCCAAAACACAGTGAAAGATCTCATAGGCTTTTAGTGGGCTTGCAGTCGAGGAACCAGCCTAATGCTAACTTCCGCTTTGGCCTACAAAAATACATCACTCCTACACCATTCTGTAATACCAATTGGTATTAGTATTCTACGTTGTTGGAAAGCCAGATTAGTCACCTTTACTAGAAGGTACAGCTTGTAAGGATTGTGTGTTCATGGAAAGAACAACACAGATAAAAATTTGGGTAGTACCCCCCCCAAAAAAATGTGCCAAAATCCATTGCAACTGAAGGCTGGTGTCCTGGAACGAAGACTGTCAGCCCTGGTATCATTTCCAAACTTATGACCAAGTTCTGTGAGACTGGTTAAGTCAAAGACAGACTGTGTCCAAGGAAGACAACAACCCAAGAAGCTTTGAAGAAGAACCCTTGCTTTACTGAGGAACTGTATGCTTTCTTGCAGAGGAAGTTACGAGTTGCACCTCATTGTAAAGGCGACTAATCAGGCTTTCCAATGCTATAAAATTCAGTATCAATAGAAGAAACATTCAACCGAATCAATGTGTCCAAACTTTTGTTTTACAAACAAAATGGTTAAAATTCACAGTAAAGGAGGACAATGAAGAGACATAAACTCACACACACACACACACACACACACAGCAGGATCCTGCACACACAAAGACAAAAGCCTGGATATTAAAAACACACACAACAAAGCACAGAGACACCACTATTCACACCCACGCACAGTCCTGAGACGCTAGTTCCTCTTGAACCTGGTCCAAACACACACTCACTCAATTAGCCGGAGCCGCCAGGGCGACGTCAACGCGAACTTCCAAACAATAGGCACAGGGGATTCATAAAGCATGGGGAGGAAACATGAGCTAATACTGCGATTCCAATTAAAGAAACATTTGTTGCCTCTGACACCTAAATGTGATTCTCCGCAGCTGTGGCGTGCTCCGCCACAATGGTAGTTTCTCTGCAGCCAGGGGCAGGGTCTGTTGTATTGTTGGCCGTCGATTGTGTGAAAGGTTGAGTCAGGCCCTGGATTCTAGTCTCTTGAGAGGTATGCTTCATCGCAGCAGAGGAGACCTTTTGTTTTCCCTTTTCAAAGGATTTCCAGCACTCCCCTGCTCCAATCATAGCCCCTATTCATGAAAAAACACAGAGCTCAAGTGGATGGTGATGGAACATATAAAAGTCCTTCCCAGGGCTGTGATTTTTACTCATGATCTGTGTAAGTGAACGCACAGGGTTTTCCTGGCTCTACATGAGGCGGTGGGGGTTCCTTTTTACTGTGCACACATGCATTTGTAAGTGCACTCTGGCTCAACCAAACACTTTCACAATCAAGGTTAAAGGGGTGGTAAACTTGGGGTTGTATGTAGTACACGCTGTTAGCCTGAACATAAGCCACAGTGACAGAGATCAGCTCTGCATCTGTGCAGAAATACTTGTCACAGAAGCTAGGGCTGTGCATTGCTGTGGATGGTGCCACCAAACCACAAATACAGCAGGTCAGAGCAGCATTCAGACCTTCATCTATAGAATTTTTCCTCAGTTTACTCCAATTTATACAAGTATTCCCAAGTATCCAAAGAAAGTGGTGGTCATATTTGCTGCAAAAATAACCAATTTCTCTGTTCTGGTAGTGGTGGCTCATTCCTCTAGTGAAGCAAGCTGGTCGGCACTAATAGCAGGAGGACATGTTGGCTGTAAGAACTGCCAAAATATAGAGCAGAGCTGCTCTTTGTCACTGTGGCTTACGTACAGGCTAGAGTCATGTACCTCACAGTCCTACTTCAAAAATTCCAAAGTTTAATTAGAAAGATCTTAATTATTGTGTTTCTTGAAGAGAACTATTCCACAGATGAAGGTCCCTTATAAGGTAAAACACTTTTGAAGAGGTCTCTTCCAAACCCAAATCTGTAAAATTGGGAAAATATGAGCTCAAACAGCCAATTCAAACAATATTAGATGATTAGATGATAGATGATTCAAAGGTAGGAACGATAAATACCCTTTCTGGAAACATTTAAATCAGTGTAAACCTGTTGAGAAGGAGTGTAGTGTGACCTTTAAATAATGCTTTATCCCCTTAATAAAAAAGGCCTGTTCAATATATTACAAAACAGAAGCCAAAGAGTGAATTTACACAGATGGTAGGGTGGTCTGGTGGTCCTCCCCAGAATTTTGCTTAACTTCTTCTGTTTTAGTTCATTTTTGAGGAACAGTCAGCTGGTCAGCTGGACCTGATTGTTGATTGTCATACATAATGCTGCCAAACCTTGTATGCTGGACGCTGTAAATTGTGCATACAAGGTTTGATTATAATAGACAGTTTTAACAGGGAAAACTTTTCATTTAAACTCCAGAGCTTAATAAATTTATTAGACCGCAACAACTACCTACATACTTGCATTAAATAATACACCAGCATGCAGAATTTTTTAAACAAAAAGTATATTTTTAATGCTAACATCTAATTATTATTTTTATCCATGAGTTTTCAATTTTACAAAAAACAAAAAACTTATAAAATAGTAAATTATATTATTATTCCTTAATTAAGATGCCAAATTATAGTTATTTACGTACATTCCTGAACAGAAAAAAATAGTTTAAGTGGTTGAATGTTATGCTTGGTTAATTTCTGTCTACTCAGAGAATCCCAACGAGCTGGTCCAAATTTGGGTAAAAAAGGGTAAATTGATCTTTAAATTCCTCATTCCTGTGCAAAATGGTAACAGTATATAACAAAAACATTTTTTAGTTTTAATGCATTTTTGAAAGATTTCTAAAATATTTTGAATCTCATCTCATGACAGGTGGTCTAATAAATTTATTACTGTATATGATGTAGAAATACACCATTAAAGCGTCACAAGAACCACTCTGCACCAGATACCAAAGAAAACTTTTAATACATATAAGAAGTAAAATTTGGTGTAGTTACTGCTTTAAGATATGTTTCATAATCAATTTTAGAAGCTCACTATTCCCACATACTAATGAGGTAAAAGAAAAATATGTCTTACTTCTTGGATATGCAATATGATCAGATGATTATTTGGTTGTAATCAACTTTCACGTAAATATTGTTGCTGTTGGGCACAAACCTCTAATCTCTATTTTTTATGATTTTTAGTTTTTTCATAATACAGTGCTATTGGTAACCTTCAGTTCTTGTGTATGTTTTTTTTAAGTGCAATCAAATAAATGTACTAGTCCATTTTCCATAAAGCAGCAGTTTTGGAGAGAAGATTTTTTTTTTTTTTCTGATGATGTATCATCAAAATACATGCAATTGATTAGTTCATTCTGTACTCATCACTGCAGCGTTGCTGATTTCAGTCTACAGGAATGTTAAATATCTTAACATTTTTCCATATCACAGTTTGCTCTGAGCTTATAATAGCTAATGATCCTCTGATGGCAGGCTCTGATCAGTCTGAGGTTGCACTTCAAAAAACCTGACTTGCAAATGGTTTTAATCGACAATTGAAACTCTGATCTTGGCAGAGAAAATAATGTGATATGCTTTAATTGCTTGCTTTAATGAAACTGCATGCTCTACTTTGAGGACTCCCAACAAAGATGAAAAATTTGGTGTAACCAGTGCAGGTGAGTTCAGGAGAAACCAGAGGAATAAAGCTTCCTTGTAAAAGGATTTGTTCAGTCTGAGAATCTGCCTTATTATTTACATACAGTTATATTAAATTAAATTAATATATAAATGTGCTAATCTTTCCTTTAATGGATTATTTTAAGGCTAATTTCCACTTGTCTGTATGTTTATATACAGAACCAGCACTGGAGTGGAGCTGGAGTGTAGTCTCTAAAACAGTAGGGGTCACTCTTCTCTCCTATCATTTTGATCAGAGTCTAAACAAACACACTCACATGAATTGGCGGGCAAAGACTCAACCACACACATGCACTTACATGTTATTGCAGCACTGCATGCACACAGCAACTAACATGCCATAAACACACACAATGTTCTCCCCTGGCTCAAAGGTCTGCAAGCATGCGATCCAAGGAACACTGCCTTCAATACTGACAGCATATTATTGCTTGTCTTGTGGTAGCTGTGGTTTGTGTCATACAAGAGCAGCTACTGAGACGCCCATGGACTCAGACAAGCTTCCTGCCGAGGGGCCTGTCGCTGACAAACCCAGGGTCTGCGTGGCGTGTCAGCTTTCTTCGAGCACCCAGAGGGGAAAGCCTCTCTTTCACTGCGAGGAATCATGGCTCCAGCAAGCCAGACCCAGCCCAGATCTCTAACCCGGCTGCAGAAACCACCAAGGCCTGTGTTCAGTTTAAACTTAGGATTGAAAATGGGACGATCATACGACTTTTCAACATTAGAGAATCTCCTGATGTGATTTATAGACTGTTTCCTTGTTTAATGTTGTATTGGAGGAAATGAAGACCCCCAAACATATTTCTGTTTTCACAAAGAAAAAAAAAAAGAAAAGAAAAGTGAGGGACAATTAAGGAAAAACATCCAAATAATTCTGGTCAAGAGTTGGTTAGATAGTATTTTTAAAAATACATTTTTAACCTTTATTTTACCTTCTACTTCCCTGATATTTAGTCATCTTTTGTGTGACTAATGG
Source organism: Cetoscarus ocellatus (assembly GCA_037902135.1). NCBI lineage: Eukaryota > Metazoa > Chordata > Actinopteri > Labriformes > Labridae > Cetoscarus > Cetoscarus ocellatus. The sequence continues at coordinate 427,329 of JBAMNC010001914.1, read as the reverse complement.
TGAATAAATTTATTGCTGTTGTAGCACCGTAACTGGTTTTTCATTAGTATTTTTATGTGATAAAAATGTTTGGTACAAACTTCAACCACCATATATATACCATATAACCATGGTTCTCGCACTGGGTTTATGGGTAATGGATTCTGTACGAATCTAATTCTTATCAACTCTCGTATCGATCCCAGATTCTCTGTGTGAAAAAGATAGGCTCACACAGGTTTTCAGTGTTAAAAAAAGTGAAATATGACACTCTTGATATTTAACGTTGTGTCATCTCAGCAGATGCAGCATGTTGCTGATGTTTGAACCCTTGTTTGATGTAACAAAGACTATGCATGATGCTGTACGAGTCATTTTGTGTAAGGTATAGCCACACTTTTTAATGTCTCCCACCCCTTTTCGTTGTTTTTCACCACAGAAAAAAAGAATTTGAAACTGAAGCCCTAAGGGGAAAAAAATCAGTAAAATAATCCATTTCTGTTTTTTTTAATCAAAAAACAGATCATTTTTGGTTAGCTAAATGTTGATCCTGTGTCATCCTGAGAGATCTTGTGTCTGTTGTCCGATGGTCTGCATGGTTGAATCATGTAGTGTGAGGCTGTCGTGATGTTTTAGTCCCCCATGTTTCAGTAAATCATAAAGACTCCTGAAATTAATTGGAAAACTACCTTTCAGTTGTGGAATGTTTGAGGAAGAAGAGAAATATAAGTGGGCTGTCAGGCAATATCTTGTTAAATCTGAGTTAATTTTTTTTTGTTGTACCTGCAGCTCACCTAGAAAGACTTTGGTCATTTTCAACATGTATGAGCAGGACTTATGTAGATGCAGCTGTATTTGCAGGCCAAAACTACAAGAATTAAACAATCCTGTGGAGCAAATGAAAATTACAGCACTGAGTAAAATAACTGAAAAACACTAACACAGGAAATTAAAGATGTGGCATACAAATAGTCTTTCAGGGGTTTTCACTTGGATTTCACCATCTTTCCTTTGTGGCTTCCTTTAACATGGTGGTACTAATAAAATCCAGAGGTAAAATAGCGTTGGTGGGTGTTTTCCTCTTCAAATCTCTCATCTCCAGTCGCCTAACCTGATCCTGAGCAGCCTGACTCTGAGCCGGAGATCTCTGCACTTCCTGGTGTCCCAGTAATGATTGTTAATGATGTCATCTGATCAGGACGAGAGGAAGTGTGTGAGGATATGTGTGTACAGAATGTAGCCAGTCTGATTGTGTGTGTGTGCATATTTGTGGGTGAAGATACCTCGCCAGATTGAGTAGTGGGTCATTTTGTGTTGGCAGGGAGGAAGTGGAGGACAATGAACTCCAGTGTCTGTTCATACAAACATTACTGTCTGCATCTTCAGACTGAGAGAGGTCTCTCCTACCATCCCCCTCACCCATTACTTATAAACCCCAGCAGCCCCATCAGCCAGAGCAGGGTCAGATGGTAATTATTGTTCCGATCTTTCCTTTAAAACCTCCTCAGCCCCGTAGGGACCACAGGGATCATCCAGCAAATACTATACACTGACAGACTTTATGTCTACAGGTAGCTACAGGTGCATAGTGATGGCACTGATTTTGCATTTCCTTCTTTGATCTGATGTTTTTTACTTTATTTTCCTGCCCTTGTGAAGCCTTCAGTGGCTTAGATTTTGGAGAAGAACTATGAATTATGCTCAAGGGAAGGATCAGTGTTAAGGCCCTGACAAAAATGAATATGTTACACTTTACATATCATCTGTGTTTAGCTGAGGGCTTGTTTTTCTTTTTTCTTGTATGGCCACCAGTACTGTAATGAACTTGACCAGCTCTTTTTCCACACATACGTCCCTAAATTATTTCTACTAAAATGACCAAGGAACATATAAGGGGTCTTAAGCTGTGTTCACACCAAACAGGATAAAGATATTCACATTGCGCTTTTGGGGGACTAAATTTTGTGCATGTATTTGCATATTCAAATGACTTATGTTTAATGAGGCTAATTTTGGCCCCCTGGACCCGAAAGGGACGGGGGAAGGGGGCGGGTCTGTCTCCTGGTTTCTACAACTGCTGTGTTCTTTCTGTTTTCGTGAGAAAAGTCAGAAATAGAAAGTCATCCATTTGATGATCCATAATGTCTTTTGGAGTCGCACATGGAGAGTTTCATCATAATGATGGGTGATGGTCTCTCTGTGGCCTCATCTGCCCGGCTTTCCTCATCTCTTTTTCCAGAGGCCCACTCCTCCTCTCTCCCTGGTCCATTCTTTCTCCCATGAGTGCTCTGGTAATTCTACTGTGAGGTTCTTCATTTTCTATGAGGTGAAAAATACATAAAACCACTGCTAGTAAGCCAGAAAAACACTTCAGCAGCCAGCTAGTGGTTTTGTGCTAACTGCCACTGTGCTGGCAGACTTTGTTCACAAAACAGGCCATGAAAAGTGTTAAATATGAGCTAAACTTGCCAAATATACATAACTCACTGATGCCGATGTGCAGCAATGTTTACTAACCCCTCTGTCTGTGATGTCATATTTGTCACCGTTCACTCCCAATGCTAACTTATTGCAGAAGTAGGATATTTTCAGCTTATGCGAAATAAGTGATTTTCACATCATCCCATTTTTTAAAATGTATTTCCATCACATGACAAACTGAAATTTGCATTCGTTGTGAACACAGCTTCAGGAGACCAAACATGATATAAGGGAGACGCTGTGAAAATCAAAGATGATAGACACAGAGTACGTACTCCTCAGACTGCTGCAGAAATCAGACTTTAAGGTCGGTTCTGGTTCTCTCCTCTCAAAGTCTATTGGAAATATTCAGTTACATGAACCAATTATAATGCATATCAAGCCATGCCCTCCTTAGTGCCTGTTGTGAGGTTAGACCAGGCGGCAATCTCTCAGGCTGAAAATGGAGGCCCATGCAGAAGTGCCAAACTTGCAGCACACCATATATCCACCTAAGACTGGCTGCAGAAACCTGACACCCAAATGATTGTGCTCTCACATTATGGGAGGTGAAGTTTTTATATCACACTCATTTTTCTTTTATTGAGAATTTCAAGTGAAGATATTCAAAAATATTCAAAGATTTCTTCATATGCCATACTGCCTTTATTCTTTCACTGGGGCCAGATTTGAAAAAGAACCAAAATAATTAAGCATGAATACAAGGTAGGAAAAAGGTAGTTATTTTCAGTTATTTAAAATGGGAGAGACCAGCAGCAACAGATTTTCTCCATCCATCAACCATTCATGCTCTCACTCATACTTAAGGACAATCTGGAGTCATCAATCAACTTAATAAGCATGTTTTTGGTCCTTGGGAGGAAGCCGGAGGGCCTCTAGAGAACCCAAGCATGCACAGGGACATGCAAACTCCACACAGAAAGGCCCTGACCAACCCGGGGATCGCTCCCGCCAGCTGAAACACCATGATGTTAATGTTAATTAAAAATATAAAGTAAATCATGACGCCCTGATTACACTGCCTTATCTGTTGCATGTAAGATTTTATTGTCAGAGATTTATCATTTGATATGCAACCTTTAAAAAATATGCCCAGGATTTCAATCAAATTAAAATTATTTCAGTCATGCCCCAGGATCTATCTTATTTCTACCCATATTTTCTTCAATAAGTAAAAGTATCTTCATCAGCAGTCATACATATTTCTAAACCACATTTTAAATTGTTGAGCACATGTAACGTGACAAAATTACCATCATAGAGCAGAAGTGAGGAAAAGAAGAGATGAATCACTTCAGAACTTATTTTCCTGCTGTTACTAATTGAAGTCAAAACAGTTTCCATATCTCCCCCTCCTGGGACCCTAGAGAACATGTCTGAGCTGTTAGAAGCTCCCATCTCACACAAACAATGTTTAATGATTTCCTCATACAAACGTGAAGATGTGGGCAGACAAGGCATTATAAAAGCTTTGTAGATAGTGCTAATGGAGCCGTGGTTGTTAATGGGCCAGCAGCACTCTGAGTGATAAATGATGCTTATCATACGCAAAGCACTGAGGATTTGTTACACTTCTCTCTGCCCATCCTTTGATGCAGCCACTGATAACAGCCTAATGATGTGTGGCGTGGCTGCGGCCCACCACACATACTGGAACATGGGGTTGACGAGGGCAACTACTTTCCGTATTTATTCAGTGTTGGTGGGTTTAAACACTTCACGCTGCAGCATTCATAGTTTTGGTTCATACCTTATTGGCGGTTCTTTGCTATTTTCTTAATTGTAAAGTTTTAAATGACCTGTTCACAGAAATGGCTGAAAGACTCTAAAAATGGGCCTAAGGTGTAATACAATAATATTAACATGTCCCATTTGTAGCATTAGGCTGCTCAACTCACATATTAAAACAGGCAACAATAAACATGTATGTCTTTGCTTCTTTGATAGGTATAAATAACTAATTTTGTGTGGAATGAAAGGGAATTTGGGGCTGACCATATTTTGCTAAAGCTTAATGGCCCCTTCATGACCTCAGGCCCCAGAAACTCCTTCTCACCCCCTTATGGGCAGCTTTGGCTTTTGATAGATTATACAAAAAATTATCCCAAGATTGGCCTGGTTTATTTTTTTTTAAAGAAGGAAATAGAGGTCTAACACAGGAACCTCTAAGGCAAAGCTATCAGAAGCAATTATGCTGACTAATGTTGCCTTTTCTGATAATGGGAATCGTCATATATCCAATCTTAAATGGCTGCAAGACAGCTGATTAAAGGGGCAGGTTTGTCAGAGCAATCGGGCTTAAAAGATATAACTGAATGTCACCAACATCACTATAAGTGCTCTGAGAAAACAAACCTCCACCAAAGCATGTTTTACATTCTAAGCCACATTATTAGCAAAATGTGGGAAATGCTCTATTACACAGTGTCAGCACATCATTAAAAAATTCCTGCATCGACATCTGGATTTGGATCCCCAACAAAATCTAGCCACTTCTCCCATGACCAACATTCCCTGAAAATTTCATCAGTATTCATTGAGAACTTTTTGAGTTATCTTGCTCACGAGATGACAGACAAACAAATTGATAATCACTCACAAAACCATAACCTCCTTGGCAGAGGTAATAATGGTAATGATTTACCAAATCCTTTAATGATATGGACTGCAGAATGCTAAAAGAAAGCAAACAAAAGAGGGACCGAGACCAGCCCTTGAGGCACACCACAGACTGATGATGACTTCATTGAGCCGGAACTGGAAAAAAAAGTAGAAATGACTTTATAGCAGACAAGTAAAAGAAAAAACATTGAGTAGGGGAGGATGGGGTAAACTAAACCTGTGGGAAAGCAAAGTTACCATATGTTTCACAAAAGCTCCTTTGTGTCAAGCAGTCCTCTTTAAGGAAGCAAAAGCACTATATAAGCTTAAGTCAATTTACCATTTACAATGTTTCCAGCTAACTACACAGGTGAAAGCAAAATATGAAAAATAGTGTACTTGAAATGTAAGTATTGTAAGTAGCTGCAAAGGCTGCAGTTCAAATACATTTTGTCATTATTGCAACATGACCTACTGAAATAAACATAGCAAATACTGGGATTAATCACCATGATGCAAGAAGATATTTTGTGCATCTAGCAATACTTTACTACTCAGTGTTTACATTTTACACATTATCTCACGGAGTGGACCTTTGTTTCCTTTAAATGACGTTACAGCCAATAGCGTAAAGAGGCTACAGCTGTGAAGACTAGGATGGTAAAAAAAAGTTTTATTTCAGATTCATGAGAAACCTGTTGCAAAAAGCTACAACTAAAGCTAATATGGGTTCCATAACAATAAAGACAATTATATCAAGAAATCTTCAGAAATTTAAGGGACATATCATAAAAAAACAAATTGTATTTCTGCACATGTATTTTAGTATCCTAAAAATCTATTAAACCACCAACCCATATCTCTTTTGCTTGTGCACCTTTGTTGGTAGGTCAAAAACCTCCTATGGTGATTGGTCAACGATATACTTTTGAAAGAAAAAAAAAACAAAACAAAACTTTTATTTAAATCCCAAAGTACTGCTATGCAAGGGGTTAAAGGGATATGATAAGTCATTTTAAAGTCCATAATAGTTAAATGCCCATGGTCTAGTTCAAGTGTAATTTGATGGAAGCCCATGGAATCACATAGCATTGCATTAATTTAAAAATAAGTGCCACTTTATATGCCAAAATATTGCACAGAGGAAAATCTTATTTCAATGTCACTGTTTACAACATTTTTCAGGTCTGATAGCTGCCAGTAATAAGTATTTAATAGTAATGGAACTGAGAAACATCAATCATCATAGCAAGCCACTTTTTTTGATTTGTTGTAGTAAAGCTTGCAACATTTTTTCTGTGTTGCTAAAGTTTTTTTTTTTTTTAGAGTAACAGCCATTAGCTGATGGTATTTCTCAGTAGCTTCCCTCACACTGTTTCTTTTTGGTCAGATTAAAGGTACAAAGCTTTAGGTAATCACATCAATGCAACAAAAACCCATTCTCTTGTCTCCACTGTCTGAGCACTTAATAGTCTCAGAGGTCAGTGCCTGACAAAGGTAGGTCATGGCCCCTGTTTGTGTAGCCCCATCTAGGGGAGACGGGAACAGGAGACAGCAGACCACTTGCCTGTCCTGAAAGCAGTCCCCCAGCCAAATGGCTGTAATTACATCGTGTTTGGCTCTTACTCAAGGGGTAAGGTTGGAGGTGAAAGGGTACGACCCCACACTTCCAGAACATGACCTGGGAATGTAGACCTGGGGCTCGAGTCTGCTTGTGACAATGGCTGGCGTGATGACCTGGCTAACAGGCCACAGCTGATGTCCTCCAGCGCCCATCTGTTTCTTTCACCTCAGCAGGTCCCATGTGGCAAAGATTGGCCAAACCAACAGCTTCGCTAGTATTTTCCGATCTATAAATTGAAATGTTGAAGAAATAGTCCTGTAATATCAGTGAGTGTTTATGTTTTATTTGTTTATTTTTGTGAAAAGTGTAGTAACAAGTGAGTCATTCCTAAATCCTAAAAAATGCTCTGTGACTGTAAAAATGGTCATTTGACCCACATTTGGTTCATCAAAATAATAAGCAAACAAATAATATTCATTATGCTTTAGGCATATTTTGTAAAAATATGATTAACTGGGCTTTTGAAGGAACTAAACTTCGATCAACAGACTGTCTAAATGCCACCATTTATTTCCTTGACAAACTCTGAAATCCTAGATTGCCACTTGTTTGCATCTGTCTTTTTAATACGTTGTAAGGCCTTAATATTCACGACTTGGTCAACTCCAGCTGTATTCTGAGTGACGCAAAATCATTACTATCTTTGATGCTTATGCTGACCTTCTTAACAAATAACTTTGTGTGAAAGCCAACCAATTTTCAGACAGCAAGTTGGTAAATTGCTGTTTGTAGCTCTTAAATGGCAGGTGAAGATAGTTTTACTGTTGCTGTTAGAATTGCATAGGTGTAATTAAAAAATGCTCAACTTTCAGGTTTTATACATATTGATATCCAAATCTGTGCCAGCTCAAGTACATTTAAAAGACCAGTACACTGCACGTCTGCAAAAACATCCTATGTCATTCATGCATCCTTAATATAAATATTTTGGTCTAATTAACATGTCAACCTTTGAATGTGAGTCTTAAAAAATGATGTGACTGTATGGATTCATTTTTAAAAGTTACCTTGTACTAACATCTTTGCTGTAGGGCACAATTCTCCAATATCCAAAACTGCTACTTTTCAGGAAACAAAAGAAACTCTTATCACTGAATGAATGAATGAATGAATGAATGTACATTGTCTGGATCACAAGTATTTTTTTTTTTTTTAAGTGCTTGAAATTATGTAAAACCCCTCACCTACATGGAAGGTGATCAATAGTACTGCTTAAGGAAAAAAAAAAAAAAATGTAAAAAATGAAGATAGGATGTTTGTTCTCAACAACAACTTTTTGTGTAATCAAGTGTTTTTTTAATGGGATGGGTGGTTGCTTTGACAGTATGGGTTTAACATAAAAAGTTACCCTTGATCTAACAGTATCATCTTCCCCTAACATTTTCTGAATATTTATCATATTCTTAGGGACAGACTAAATTCTGTGAGAAGCCTGTTGTTGCCTTTGAGCCCCAGTTGATCATCACTGACTTAAAGTGTTATCTTTTTTAGAGTTTGTGTTCATAAAAGATGTAAGGATAACCTTCATTTGTTATTGATCACTGACAGACTACTGACTAACATGTCTTCATTCAGTTCTGCAGATGTCAGATGTATCGCTGTTGTTTATAGTCTATAATACATTTTAGCCGAAAGTTAGTAGGAGATGCATTTCTGAGCCATAAAAGTAACTGAAAGTATCATAAAATTTAGTCAATGTAACTCAAATACCACTTAGTCTGTAAAATGAATTAGTTCGCCTTAAGAACACTCAGAAACAGGAAAGCAATAGTGGACAGGGCCGAGATAGCCACTTTTCAGTTCACAGGTAGTGATCATAAAGCTCATGAAAGCCTTGTAGCTGTCCTCACTGTTACTGCTTTAATAAGTTTATATGTTTTATTATGCTCATTATTCAAGGGTATAGTTCACGTTTTTTGAGATAGGGTTCTGTGAGATACATGTCAGTAAGTAACCGAGGGTCCACCACTGGTCGGCGCACTTCTGGTGGAGGAACACACTGCTACTTACGCTACAAGTATATGGTGGCTCTGAAGTGCAAACCACAATAGCAAATAACTAAACACAACAGCAAACAACTAAGCACAACAGCAAATAATGAAACACAACAGCAAATAACTAAATACAAAGACAAAGAACAAAATACAATGACATTAAGCTACCAGAAGAGGTAGGAACTTGTGGGCCACATCAGTAATCACTGGTTGGACGAGTGTGTTTGTGAAGAGAAAGAGAAGGAGGACTTGATTCGACGAAGGGGCCGTTCAACCTTTGACCAGGAAATGATTCTGCCCTTAGCGTGTTCGGCTCTGGATAGAAACATCATGAACATAATGGCCGAAAAAACTCTAAGGCAGGGGTCTCAAACTTGCGGACTGTATTTTGTAGTCCCTTATGGCAGGGGTCTGCCACCTTTCCAATCAACAGAGCCATTTGCCATACATGTTCTGAAGAACCCATTCATGCAAGAGTTATTTCGTCTTATCGGACAGAATGCATGTGTGCCTATAGTGAAAAGTCTGCTGACGAAGACTTGGTGGGCTTAAATGATAAATGTTGGGAACCTCAAGTTTCCTCAAGTGGGCTGCGTGTGCTTAAGCATGGTGTCAAAAACAGTGTACAGGTGCAACTTTGTAAAAACACTTCAAGATGTTTCAGGATCAGAGGACACCATCAGCTTATGTGTATAAATCTGCAGCCAGCAGCTCATCATCCTGTTGTAGTGAACATTTACTTGTATGGACTAGAACAAACAGCCCAACGAAGGTTTATCAGTATTCGGTTTATACTGATTGTTTATTGTAAAATGACACTGGCCATATTTCTAATGATAACTTAGCTTGATGTAAACACACTGCATGCTCATTGCTGAGAAGGTAAACTGAGCAGAATACCACACCTTATCGCCATTGAGGCGCTTAATCAGCTTTTACTCATTTCACAACCAGTGATATTTATTTGGGATGTGGTAAGTGTGCTCAGATAAATGAAGCTGACACTGTAAGTTGACTGGTATGCTGCTGGTGAACACAAAGGCTGCACTGTGTGTGGAAATAGAACCAAAGCAAAGAAGCTTTCCAGTATAATATAAATATAATACTGACTTTTAAAGCTTTGTAAGAATAGTCCACAACACAGCAGTGCAAAACTATGGTTGGATATGTGGGTTAAAGTTCACAACAGAGACATTTACAGTATATTTATTTAGCATAGATTCCCATTAAGTAACATGCTGGACACATTGGGTTTGATGTCCAAAGGGGAATTGAAAAGGGTGTGACGTCACATGCCAATGGTCAGTAGTCTGTTTTATTCAGAAATAATCAGTGCATGTAATAAAATTAAAGAAATAACCCAAGCAACTAGAAAGCATGAATATCGAGAAAGAGTAAAAATAGATGGGATTAAAAAAAAAAAAAGAAATAAGGAATAAATTAGAGCACAAAGGTCAGGTTAGTATCAAAGGTCAGTATCACAGTAAAAGTCCTTTTTTTAACCTCCCACTCATGTTGATAGATCTGGAAAGATCTAACCTGACCTGAGCTTTGTCTACTATCATGTAAAAACCCATACCTCAAATTATTCTCTGCATAATGAGCTAAACTACCAAAGAGCACACTAATTCATCAAAATGATATCTACTACATCTGCTCTGATACGTTCTGAAAACATACATCCTCATTAACCATGAAGTGACCCAGGAAATTCATATCATCCTGGCCAATACTGCTGTCTTTTGATCCTGGTCATTAATGCCCCATTAGGGTTATGTTTTATGAACTGTTTTATGCAGCACTCACTACTTTAGACCTTGTTACAGGCAAAATGATCAATATCCAAATATAGGCGGTTTGGGAAGGAGAGAGTGTTTTTCAGTTAGAGGGTAAATTGAGCCCAAACGTTCTGTCAAAGCAGTAAAAGAAATCCTGAAACTTAGTACTAAATCAGAGGCAGATGTGTATGTTTATAAAGATAAATTGAATTAAAGGTTAGGCTCTGCTTTGTAGGCCAGACTCGGGTCCTCAGTGGCCTTCTAATCATGCTGTTGGTGATTTAACTGGCTTCAACAGGTAATGCTATTTAAAGGGAACTAAGGCAGGCACCAGGAAATGAAACACGGTCGCCCTTACATGGACTGTCGAAGTAGGGACTTGACTCCTCTCTGCCCTGCAATACCCACATCCCCTAGTTTATCTTCAGCTTTTGTCTGGCACAGGGCTAACTTAAAAATACTAATGAAGCCTTACTGTAAAATGTCTCCATTGAGTGTACCCAGATTTGAGTTGAAACTTGAACTTGAGGACAAACATGACCTTGTATACAAAAGCAAACCAGCACTGTCGAGCCAATATGGGATTTAATGTGGTCACCCTTGCTAGTTGACACCAATATTACTAATTGGTTGTCTGTAGTAATAATAGCTACCTAGGGCTTAAAACAACAAAATATGATGCTAATAGATGTGCTGTCATGTCCGCTGACCTCTGCTGCTTTCCTTTTTTATATTTGAGGTCACATTTACCTCAGCTTTTGACCCCAAAATGTATCTATAATTATCCTTAAGTCAGAGTGGACAAAATGAAAATTAATATGAGGCTTATTAACCTGAACCTTTGACCTAAGACCTTCAAAATTTAATTGGTTCATCCTTTACTCTCATTCTTGGCTTAAGAACCACTGCCTTAGACCTACAACCTTTGAAATCTAATTGGATAATGCTTAAGTTAGTGAGGACCTTTAGGTGCCATTAGCAGAGAATCTCTGAAAGTGCTTCTTATTTCCTTAAAAATGAGTGATTAATATGAGGCCTGTTAACATGACCTCTGTCTTGAAAACTCCAAAAACCAATCAATTCTTCTTTGACTATGAGTTGACATTTGTGCTTAGTCTGCAGAAAATCTACAGGTGCTCTCAAGACACAAATTTCACAAAAGAGGTATGACCATGAGGCCCAGGATTGACCTTCGATCTTAGACTTTTATAATTAGATCAGTATATTCTTGAGTCAGAGTGGATATTTGTACTTAGTTTGGAGAAAATCTATAAAGGCGTTCTTGAGATTTTAAGTATACAAACCAGGCATTAACATGGAGCCTAATAATATGAACCTTTAAAATCAGACCTCCAAAATGTTATTGGTCTTCCTTGAGTTAGTGCGCATGTTTGCTCAGTTTGGAGAAAAATCCTAGAAAGGTTCTTTGGATGTCACATTTAGAAACTGGGGATGGCTCGTGATCAATGAACTCCTGTGACATTTGCAAGAAAAGATGATAAATACAACGCAAAGATATGATGCTAATGCTGGCAAATGAGAAAAGTGCAATTATACAGTTTGGCAACAATCTTAGCTCTTTTAATATAGCTAGGCAAAAACCTTTACTTGTTTTATTCTGGGGGAAAAACTGAGTAGTGTTATATTTTTGTTCGATATGTGGATCTTTAATGTGTGTAGACTGTAACAGTGTCCTCTGAAACAGCTTGTCTAGTCTAATGCCCCCTCCTCAGACAGACTTAGGCCCTCATCAAGGGAAAGCTGCTTCATAATTCCCGGTCAGGTCTGCCATTTTTCACCTTTGTCTAAAAATACAATGGACGAGGTGTAGGGGGTGAGGAGGGGGGGTCTGAAAGATTGCTCAAGAATTACCGGAACAAAGGGGAACGGACTTGGATGGGCTAAAAATACTGCGCAGCGTGTGAATACGATAAAGGACTACACTGGAGGACGCTGACAAAGCTTTGCTGACTTTCAAGTGGGAGAACAATGTGGCAGACACTTTCAGGGCGTTTGGCTGCACACTGTGGCGGCTGGACAGGCTGTGAAGCAGGATGTCAACATCGGCACTCATGGAGAGAACTAAGGGCGATGATTGAGCATAAAAAGCAAGAGTGGAGGAACCATTTCTAGTGTCATGCTATTATTTATCCTCTTTAAAAAGGGGTGTTATGATAACAAGATTTAGATTTGAATTTCACTGTAGCACAACACATAAATCACTGATACCTGTTTAATACCACAGAAACAAAACATGACTTTTTAGCTTAACCCTACTGGTTAATTTGCCTTTTTATATGTATCTACACTCCTGATCAAAATGTTTCAATTTTAAGTTGAAAAATTGCAAGAATTTAAATTTTGCACTGTTGGATCTTAGGAAGGTTCTAAGTACAGCTTTAAAATGCAAAAAGAAGAAATGAGAGTGGGACAAAAAAAAATTGAGTAAGCAATTTATTACAAAAAAACATTAAACTGAAACAGGCTGTTCATCATCCTGAGGCATTCCCAGGGCAACTGGGAGACACAGTCCCTCCAGTGAGTCCTGGGTCTTCCCCAAGGTCTACTACCAGTGGGACGTGCCCTGAACACCTCACCAGGGAGGTGTCTGGAAGGCATCCTGATAAGATGCCCAAGCCAACTCCTGGATGACCAAGCTTCTCAGCCTATCTCTAAGGGAGAGCCCGGACACTCTACACAGGAAACTCACTTTAGGTCTTTTGGTCACTACCCCACAACCCGGGAACCAGGGGGGGGGGGGGGGAAGCACACTTACCACATCCCAAAAATCAAGTGGTAAATTGAGAGCTACAGCTTTTGGCTCAGCTCCCTTTTCACCACAACGAACCTGTACAGGGTCTGCATCACTGCCGTTCCATCCTTCCCCCGCTAGTGAACAAGACCAGAATCTCATCTCCGACCTGGAGAGGGCACTCCACCCTTTTATGGTTGAGGACCATGGATCAGATTTGGAGGCGCTGATTCTTATCGCAGCCTCTTCACACTTGGCTGCGAACTGATGCAGTGAGAGTTGCAGGTCCTGGTTAGATGACACCAACAGGACCACATCATCTACAAAAAGCACTGACCCGATCTTAAGGTCATCGAACCTGACCCCCTCAACACCCTGGCTGCGCCTAGAAATTCTGTCCATGAAGGTTATGAACAGAACTTGAGACAAAGGGCAGCTCTGGCGGAGTCCAACCCTCACTGGAAACGAGTCTGACTTACTGCCAGCAATGCTGACTAGGCTCTGGTATTAGTCATACAGGGAACAGACGGCCCATATCAGGGGGTCCAGTTCCCCCATACTCCCGGAGAACCCACAACAGGACTCTATGAGGGACACAGTCGAATGCCTTATCCAAGTCCACAAAGCACAAGTAGACTGGTTGGGCAAACTCCCATGCACCCTCAAGGACCCTAAGGGGGATATAGAGCTGGTCCACAGTTCCACGACCAGGACGAAAACCACATTGCTTCTCCGCAATCTGAGGTTCGACTATCCAGCGGACCCTCCTCTCCAGTACCCCCGGATAGACCTTACCAGGGAGACTGAGGAATTTGATCCCCCTATAGTTGGAGCACACCGTCCGGTCCCCATTCTTGAAAAGAGGGACCACCACCCCAGTTTGCCAATCCAGGGGCACTGCCCCTGATGTCCATGCGATGCTGCAGAGTCATGTCAGCCATGACAGCCCCACAACATCCAGGGCCTTGAGGAACGGGCGGATCTCATCCACCCCCAAGGCCCTGCCACCGAGGAGCTTGTTTGGTGCCAAGTGCACATATGTACACCCTTATGCTTGAACATGGTGTTTGTTATGGACAATTTGTGACGAGCACAAAGTCCAATAACAAAACACCGCTTGGGTTCAGATTGGGCTGTTCCTCTCGATCACACCTCTCCAGGACTCACTGTCTTTGCTGACGTTAAAGCCCCCCAAAAGATCAAGGGAATCCCCAGAAGGGGCACTCTCCAGCATAGGTCCTATGGAGACCAAAAAGGGTGGATACTCTGAGCTGCTGTTTAGTTCATAAGCACAAACAACAATCAGGATCCATCCCCCAACCCAAAGGCGGAGGGATTCTACCCTCTTGTCCACTGGGGTAAACCCCAACATACAGGCACTGAGCCTAGGGGCATCAAGTACTGCCAACCCTGCCCAGCACCTCTCACCACAGGCAACTCCAGAGTGGAAGAGAGTCCAACCTCTCCTGAGAGGATTGGTTCCAGAGTCCAAGCTATGTGTCAAGGTGAGTCCGACTATATCTAGTCGGAACCTCTCCATCTTGCACACCAGCTCAGGCTCCTTCCCCACCAGAGAGGTGATGTTCTACATCCCTAGATCTAGCTTCTGTAGCCGACGATCGGAGGTTCCCTGCCTTTGGCCACCGCCCAACTCACACTGCATTCCACCCCTTTGGCTGACAACCTCACCCCTCTAGGTGAAGGTAGAGTGGACAGTGGAAATGCAAGTAAGATCAAGACTTACCACTCAAAACTGTACCAAACCATATTGAACCAAACCAAAACACTTGGTGAAAACATTAGACAAGCCCATCTGGCACCAACAGCCATGCACTGTTGAAATTCACTCAAATCACCTTCCTTACCTACCTCTTTGTCTGTTACTAGGTTGATCTAAAGTTAGTTTTCTGGCAGCATTTCCAGCATGGAAACCATCACTGATTGGCATCAAAAGACCAACACGTGATGTCACTCTGACCATGTCCATTTACATATGAAAACTAGAAAGGTCCCTGGCCAGGGTCTTGTTGGCATTCAAACATGCAGTCCCCACAACAGTCTTCTGGATTTTATCAATGGCTTTGTGCACTTATAAATGCACCCTCTCTCTTGTAATTACTTTTTAATTGATACAATGATGTACATGTGTGGGATTGAAAAGTATTGGACAATTTGACAAACTTGCCCTTTAAAAGCTTTTATTTCTATTGTTGTTGTACAACAACCTATTGCATGTATGTTTGAGTTTATGGAGAGCTTGAAAGGTCAGAAATAAGGAGAGGGCCTGAACAGGGGGTCTAACAGGAAAGTGCAACACGAGACAGGCCTGCGACCCCTCATCTCATTGATTCAGACAAGGAAGGCTGGACTTAATTACCTTCAATTTTCCCCCAGCCATCACTTTCCCTGTTGATCACTTTTCCTCTTCAACTGTGTGTGTTTACGTGTGCGTACATCAGTGGATGCATGTGTGTTAGAGGGAAAGAAAAAGGTGTACGTTTTCAAGGCCAGAGCAGTTGTGGTGGATGTGGTGCTCTGGAAATTGTGGGCTACCTCATCTGTAATCTGATTTCAATAGAGCTGCCTTTGGAGGTTGAGTCAATCTGATTTTCTGCTCTGACTGAGCGCCTGTGTGTGCGTAGAAGTGTGTGTGTGTGTGTCCACTGCAGGAGGTTAAATACTTACAAGGCACCACTCAGTCAGTCAGCCAGTCAGTCGCTCTCCTGGCGAGGCATCATGGGAGCGTTTGATGGCTGAGTTACCGAAAGTGGAGTCAATTAGACAGCATGGAGTCATGTGAGAAGAAGAGGAGGGTCTCATGTGATCGGCTCAACAGGTGGCTTGCTGTTGTCATCGAAATATTCCACTATTGTGACATCATCCACGAATGATACATGAATGAAGATGGAGTGTGGTGGTGAAACTGAACCAGCTCCATTTATTTACAGCTGCCTCAGCCCAGGACGCCACAATCAAAACACAAATCACCACACTGATGATTAAGTGTTCAGAAGAGGAAATGAGAAAATAGACGAGAGGCCTCTTCAGACTTTAAAAAAAAAAAAGCCCTAAACAAGTCCCCCCCTCCCACCTGAGACTATCAACAAGAACAATTAAACACTCTTGATTGCCGCTCAAGGGTTGATGTGCGGACCTCCCTTTTCCGTGAATTAAGCCCATCCAGTTTTGCCACTCTCATGCACGCAAACACACATGTGGGAACACACGCTCTGATGTGCCGAGCTGTTTACTGTAATTAGTTTCAGTTCATTTACAGCCCACTGACCCAGGGTGACCTGCTGGATGTGGGTCAACAGGGACAGCCAGCGCCACAGTGGAGATGGGTGGAGCACGAGGTAAGAAGGGTGTACTAGATAGATGTGTTGTGTAAGGTGTGAGTGTAATGTTTGTGTGTTTTTATTAGAGGTGGGGAAAAATGTTGTACTCAAGTCAAAGTACAGTTCCTTTTATAAAAGTGTGCTGAGGTATAAGTAAAAGTTACACCATGAATAAAATTGAGTGAAAGTAAAAGCTCATGAAATGATTACATTGGCTACAGCTCTCTGTTACATGCATAAAAGGCAACAGCTAAAGTGTGAGCATTTTTTTATTATAATAATATATAGTTTCCAGTAACATTTGACCCAAATAATTTGATATAACCACAAAGTGGCCATTTGCTCTATAAGTTAAACTGAAAACTGTGTCAGAATAAACCAGGAATGGACAACTTAGGTACTCATGATGGCCACATTTCTTTATTTTCATACCAAAAAATGAAAGTGTGGCAATTTTAGGAAGCTCTCATTTACAATTTAAAGTTAATTGTAACTTAATTAAGGTAAACAAAAATGATCTCATAATGAGGTATAATATCAACTTTTATATCTTTTGTAAGTAATCCTTAATTCAGTCAGCTAAACAAAGAATTCAGGATGGATTCCACCACTTTTTTAATGCAGGTGGGTTTTTACTGGTTATTATTTTAGTATTTTGCCCCTTAGAAAAGCATTTTGTGAAGCATAAAGTGTTACAGGAATATTTACTGCTAATTACAGCTCTATTGTCTTATCAATTTACTATTTTTGATTTTTTTTCCCCCTCAGATGTTGTTTTCTTGTGAAAAAACGTTTTTTTTCGTCATATTACAAATTGACTGGCTGGCTACAGCGGACTAGACTGATAACCTGACAGGCCAGGTGGACTGTGCGATTTATTTCACTAAAGTGTTTGGTAATGAGCAGAACCTTTCAAAAGAATGTCCAGCAGGTGATTGGATTATCGTTCTATCAATCAGATTTATTGCAGGCCAATCAAATGATGCAGCAGGCAGGTGCTACTACTGCAGTGTGAAGAACAAATTTTTGCCAAAACATGTCAGAAGTGGAGCAAAAATGTCATTTTTATAGAGAAATTCTTTCAGTGTCCTTGTTTGTTTTTTTACTTAATAAAGAAATGTGGTCCAGATCTGATAAAACTGTTACTGAAGCTGTTAGCATCTATGCTGATCTCCATATGAGCAGTCACTTCCAGCTGTCATCATGCTTATTGCTCCTACCTATTCCTGCTTTAGAGGATACAGATTGGGCTATACTGCTTTGGGCCAAGCATTGTTGTTTTGGATTGGATCTTGACCAGATGGATGTCTGTTTACAGACAATAAATCAGACACATCCAGCTGCACTGCAAGTTTCCTTAACTGATGTAGTGTGCTAAATTTTTTGCATATAGATTCACAATTTATCTTGATAACTATCAAGTCACAAAAACCTAACCATGAATGTATTTTTTACTCCAAGGCCCTGGTTATACTGTGATAATGTGCCATTCAAACCTATTGTCTGCTATTTGCAGAGGACTAAAATGAATTGTAGAAATAGCTTTAAGCCAAGAGGCTAGCAGCACTCTTAAAGTCCATCGGAAAATGTATCTGCGATATATGATATACAGTAGCTAATACATCTAGTAAGGTCCTGGATAGATTGAAATAACTCAAATTGGGATATAAAGTGACAAGGGAGTCATGTTGCTTTTTTTTCCTCAATGTGATGTTTATGAATAAGCCATTTCCACCCCATATTTAAATGACATGTAAAGGTTATTATCTCTGCCAAGGAGTTTGTTAGTTTGTGAACAGGTTAACTCAAAAATCCATGAACAGATTTGTATAAAATTTTCAGGGAATGTTGGTCATGGCACAATGAAAACAATTAGATTTCAAATCATCAGATCGCATAGTTTCCTAAAGGATTTGTGAACAACTTGAGGTAGGGCAGTATTCCACATTTTCGCTCATAATGCAAAATGTTCTCAGTGGATTTTCATGCATTTTTAAAAGAAACGTTGGTCATGGAATTAATAGAAGTGATAAGATTTTGGTGGTGATCCAAATCTGGATACAGAGCCAGGAATTTTCTAAATGATTTTTTTAACAGTGTGCGATAAGGCAGTTTTCCTCATTTTTTTTTGCAATAACACACCCAAACAATGTTGGATACCTTGGCGGAAGTTTGTGCCCCCAGAGCTCCTCTACTTATATCTGTTGTACTGTTATTCAGTTTTAGCATGTCAGCTACATGCTAATTTTATAACTTGTGAGATTAAAAGAAAAAATGTAAGCCTTTTTCTCAGAGTTTTAATTTTTAGTTACATTAATTTACTCTAATGCATTAATTCTCTGAATCTGTAAAGCAATAAAGTAACAAGGTACTTCCAAAAGTAAAGCTACCCAATATGAACTCATATTGTTGTTGTCCGGCACAAGCCTCGTAGCTCCAAATTGTACCTATTTAATAGGTGAAAAAAATTCCACTGACTGAATGAATGAATAAATATTTTTACACTCCTGATAATTTTTTTTTCTTTGATTTGGTTGTAAAACCCCACTCACCAATATGGAAGGGGATCATTGGCACTTTTTTAATGAAAAAATTAAAATAATAAAAATGGGGCATGTTCCCTGACAGTGACTACATTCAATCCATACTTCACCAGCTTTCTGATCTGCTGGCAGGAGTTTGCATTGGCAATCTTGTTGGTTTCATTTGGATTCAGTAGTAGTAAATACCATCCATAACAGAGACGTAAAAGTAAAAGTACTGATTTTAAAATCTACTCAAAGAAGTTCAAGTACATACCAAACCTACACTATTACAGTGACATGGGCAAATGTTATTGGTTACTTTCAAATCGCTGGTGTGATAAATGCTGGTGTATGTGCGTCTAGGTGTTTCAGCCCATGTGTGTATTGGTGTGTGTGTGTGTGGACTCCTCATTGTGCTGGACTTCAGAGGCCCGAGCGTCTCCTGCTTCCTCTCGGAGGCAGTGGGTTAAAAATAATGTGGTGTGCAGTGAGCGGCGGGGAGCAAGGCGCAGACAGCTAGGAGCCAGAGCCTCACACACACATCCACACACTCACATCCACACACATAACCTCAGCCATAACAGCGGCGCTATATGGATTTTTTTTCTCTTTTATGGATCTCTCACTCATGGACTTAATATCCCCATAAATGTTAGCATACACAAACAGAAAAAGACGGTCATCCATTTACCCACACTTCATCATCTTCCAGAACAGATAAAAAACAGATTGAACATCTGTCCCACCTTTTTTTTCCCTATCATAATACTTCCACTCTTCTGATATGAGCTCCAAATTCTGTAATTACTACTATGTTGCTTTAGAAGAGCTGTAGGACTGTACACTAAATACAGTTTTAATTCAATGTGGTCTTTGTTGCTGTGATTCAGCACTGCCACAATAGATAACCTTGTAAAGCTGCAGGGTTCATCCTTGATGGAGCTGCAGCTGGGTTTGCCCAAATTCAAGGTTGCTCCATGCTACAGCCCCCACATAAAGACATGTTTCTACAACACAAGGTGGCACTGAGGACTCATAGGTAAGCAAGTAGAACCTCTGACACGTGCCAGTCAGCCTCGCCCATCTACAGTAAGAAGAAGAGGACCAACAATTCAAAGGTAGTCCGTCTATCACACCCCCCCTTCCCTCTGTCTTCCTCCCCCCTCCCCTCCTTTGGTTGCGTGAGGAAGCCAGGGCGGCTGCAGCCTCTCTCCGCCGGCGAGATAAGACTGTCTCCAACTGGCCTCGCACACCTCCTGTCATCTGTCTGCTCGCCTTATCAGCCGGACGGTGCGGCATGCTGATGTTGACGCTCTAATTAAACCCACGCTGTTACACCTGCCCCCCTCCCAGCGCCATCACCACTAACTTTGATCCACAGCACTTTAAGTCCTCTGCTGTAATAAGTTTTATATATTAGCATATTTCATGGTTTGGACTTTAAAGGGCACAAAGAAATATCATTAAAATGCTCTCTGATATCACAGACTTACAGTGTTGCATAGTAGTCATAAACTTTTTATTTTGTTTTTTTATCATGAACTAAATGAATCCCTTGAAAAATAAATACAAGGAACTTCATGTATTTAAGAAAAATAAGAGAGAAAGACTGCCTAGAGTAACTTTTTAATAGTTTAACCCACCAAACCCTGCTTCTCTCAGAACTGTCGAATAACAGCAGTCATATCGGTCTGTAATTTTTCCCCTTAAGTGTAAATATGTTGAGATGTCTGCAGCTTTACAGGTCCACTGTTTCACTCCTTTTCAACAAGTTTACACTTATTGATGTCCCCTGAACATATTTTTGAAGTTTCTACTCTAACAATTCACCCAGATATTGAATTTTGGTGTGCCTATCACCCCCTTAGACTTAGCCCTACTCAGGCTGTTATAAAGTATGAGCTATGATTGACCATGCCCTCTTAGGGTGTCGGTGTGACATCAACTCTTCGGTTCATGATTGTTGCTCTATTTGATTGAGATCTGGCGACTGCAGAGGCCACTGTAGTACAGCGAACACATTGTCGTGTCCAAGAAACCAGTTTGAGCTGAACTGGGCTTTGTGACATGGCACATTATCCTAATGGAAGCAGCCATCAGGAGACAAGTGCTCTGGTCATGAAGGGATGGAGATGGCCAGCAACAATGTCTATGTAGACTGTGGCATTAAAACAGTGCTCAGCTGGCACTAAGTGGCCCAAAGCATGCCAAGAAAATATCACTCTTACCATTACATAACCACTACCAGACTGAAAAGCTGATACAAGGCAGGATCCATACATTTATGTTGCTTACGTCAAATTTGGGCCATCCCATTGAAATGTTTCTGCAGAATTTGTGACTCATCAGACCAAGCAATATATTTCTTAATGTCCATATTTGTGAGCACGTGTGAAATTTAGCCTCAGTTTCCTGATCTTAGCTGACAGTAGTGGCACCTGGTGTGGTCGTCTGCTGCTGTAGTCCAACTGCTTCACAATTCAATGTGTTATACTTTCAGAAATGATCTTGTTTTAAAATGTTAATTATGTAAAATTGGATTTTTTTTTTCTTTTAAGTTAGCTGTGTCAATGTTATACATTTATTTCAGAAAAGCCCATTTTTCCTCAAATATTTCTCCAAGTTTTCAAAGACAGAGAAATCCTTAATTTTATAGATGACACAGGTTAAATAATGGGGACAGTTTGTTAATTGTTACCATAAGAACACGCAATAATGAGAGAAAAGCTGCTGGGCAAAACAGGACCTGCTATAGCTGCAGATTTATTTCTGTGTTTCATTCATATTTTGTGTTGCTAACTTGTGATGGACCATCTTTAATCTCTGCATGCTGACTGCTCTGTCACTCACACTTTCACCTGTATCTACATCCCCAACCCCTAAATATATATCTAGAAGTTTAATGAAGACTTGCTGTCTGCTTCATCTGCCTTCAGTGTCCCTTCTTTCCTTCTTTTAGAACTGAGGACTATGGTCAACAAAAACTTCATCCTATGAGCAAACCAGTGTTTCTGTTTCATGGATAAATTTTGTATATTTAGGGAAAAATACACTTCTGAAAGCAGACTTCTTTGTTCCCATGAGGCATGCCTCAGAATGCTTTGCGAGTATACAGTGTGAATTATGAGAGCAAAATCCTTTTTTAATGGTTTTTCTCTCTCATTCTGCAGAGTTTTCCCAAAAAACTGAAATGCTGATCTTCTGTGTAGTGTACACACCTCATAAAGTGATGTTTTTACTGAATGGAGACCTCAATGTAAAGATTTGTAGGCAGTGAAGGTGGGTGGAGGTGAGTGGGTTACCACTCTTGGTTCATCGGCGGTTGTTTTGTTTACTTGAGAGCCTCTGGAGGCTGAATTTTACATACCATTCCTTTAACACGTAGTGATTTAAGTCACAGTTGCTTCTTAATCATCTTGAAAAACTCTGGCCATCCCCTCTGACCTCAACAAGGCACTTTGGCCCACTGAACTGCCACTCACTGAATATTTTTTTATTTCTGCACCCATCTCTACAAATACTAGAGAAAGCTGTGCTAAAAATCATAGTGGATAAGAAGCCTTTGAGAAATTCTGAGAACTGCTTGGCACCAACAAAAATGCCACAGCCAAAGTTTCTTAAATCACCTTTCTTCCCTATCCTGATGCTCAGTTTTAACTCCAGCAAGCGGTCTTGAACATGCCTACATGCCTAAATCCATTGATTTGCTGCTATGATTTGTTATTTGCATCAACGAGCAGTTGAACAGGTTAACCTTATAAACAGGCAGGTGAGTGTTGCTTACTGAACTTTTTATTAAAACTCTCTAATGAGGGAAGAAGCTGTGATGTTTCTTGTCGGCCTCATTCATCAAGTGTGTTTTTTTTGGGGGGGATTTATTGTTTTTTTTTTCATTTAAACAACATAATACACAAAGAACAGAGTGTCAGTAGCATTACTCTCAGTCTTTATGATGGTGTTTGTAGGTAGTCCATTTTTCCCATATTTTTTGTAGTAGTTTTGTAATATATGTGAGTCTCTCCATTACGTGCATCTCGTCAATGATTTCCAGCCAGTTCTTCCGAATAGGGGGAAGTTCTTTGTGCCATTTCCTTGTGATGGCCTTTTTTGAAGGTGCCAGTAAAATCTTGATCAGGTACCAGTCCTTGTCTTGGATGTTTTCTTGATTCACATTTCCTAAATATAGTACAGAGCATGTTTTAGGTAGTTCATAGCCCAATATCTTTTTCATCTCTTTCCAGTATTTTGTAATTTTAGTACAATGCCAGAAAACATGCATTTTGACCCACATTCTGTTCTCCACACCGTCTCCAGCGGAGTTGTTGAGCAGGTGTTCATCCCTTTTTCATTTTTGGCGTGATAAAGAATCTTATAATGTTTTTTCCAGCAAAATTCTTTCCACATTCTGGAATTAGTAGTTGTTTGCTGTGTTTTAAGCATATTATGCCACCTATTTCCAGTTATTACTTCTTTTGCTTCTTCTCGTCAAGTGTGTTTAAGTTGTATGAAGCATGCAGTGTGCAAATTGCTTTACCCTCACATATGATTTAAATGAGCGGGTAAAAATAAATAATTGAAATAACCCCTGGTATGGTGTGTGCATATGAATTATCTTCAGACTGATTCTAAACAACAAAGTTTAGTCACCATGAATGTCTTTTAATCCTTGGTGAAAAATTTTGAATCCAGGCTATCAGTGTGCAAATGTTTTAATTTATGATCTTTAAATGATCTTATTATTTCAATTTTTGTGAATGGGTTTGTGAGTCTGTTGAAACTGTATGTTGCTGCCACTCTAGGTCATGTCTCCCTTGAAAAAGAGACCAATGGGACTAACATACAGAAACAGTTAAATAGATATGTTGTGTACTATTTAGGCAAAGTTTGTTCTTTAAACCAGGCTGAAAAAGTGTTTATTCCTGCTGTAAAAATAGCTTTTTTATTATGTTAACTATTGTTAACAGAACTTTACAATGCAGCAAATGACTATATGTCCTTCCACCTGTCCACATTGATTTTGCCGATCTGCTGTTTTCCTCTAAGGACTCAACAATAGCAGAGGAAACTAATACAGAGACAAAGATGGATGACTTTGACTGAGGTGACAATGACATTCCTTTTACTGTAGATGCACAGGGTTATCTTTTTGAACCAGAGTATACAGAAGAATTTCTTCAGAATGAGATTCAATGGGCAGAAGTCATGCACACAAGCGAAAAAACTAATAGCTATTTGCTGCATCATAGAATACAAACACAGAGACTTCCTGGAATTTTTTTGCCTAATCGTACATTCAATCCAACATTGTTTTTGTGGCTTGTTTTTACAAAAACTCACATGGTTATGCAATTTAGCTGTACTTGCTAACAACAGTGTACCCTACCAGTCATCTTGTCTTGTTGTCCATAAAGGAGCAGTACTGCTGGGAGCCCTTTCAGCCACTTCACTGACTATTGTCAAGTACCTCATACCACCCGTTTTAGAAAAATACTGAAGTATCCCTTGAATGACATACAGTGAACTGCAGCCACAATGTAACTGTATTGATGTCATTTTTCAAGGATGGAGATTGCTGCTTTGTCCTTCTGATTTCATTGAGTCAGTAGAAATGTTTATAAAATTAAGGCTCTACAGTCTGCTTGTCATTCCAAGAATACTTAAGTTTAGTTCCATTGCTTCCCAAGTATAACCTTTAGTTCTATTGTGTTTGTGTGTCCAACTTCATGTTCTTTTAGTTGTGTATGTATGTCTTTTGGCTCAATATTGCCATCTAAGAACCTAGTAACAGATATAAAACTTTGACAGTTGTAGTTTATAGCTGTGATGGTCAAGAAGTCCTCCCCAATCCACATTTTTCCTTCCCTTATCAGATTGAAGTGTTGACAAAGTGGGAGTGTTGTAAAAACAGATCACTTTGGATTATTTTATACCCCTCTCGACAGGGCCAAATGCCCCTGCCTGTCCCAGCTTTTTAAAGCGGTGTGTTCACACCTCTCTGTCTCCTTATCAGTGCCTTTTGACCCACAACAATCCAACTATTCAATCACTTGGGCAGACAAAATCAATACGCACTGGAGAGACGCAAGTCTCAGCAAACAGGTTGTGTGGGTTTGAGCACTGGGCTGAACAGAAAAGCCCATTTTGTCTCCGTTCAGTGTATCTGTGACACCGTGCGCATGATAAGGAGCCACTGATAGGGCGCTCCAAAGAGATACTTGAGCAGAGAGTTACACACCGAAAAAAAAGGTACACTCATAAAGGTTTACAGCTTGCCATTAAACTTTGCTTAGATGTTGAATGTGTCACTCACTGATAGCGGAGCCTGTCAGCTGATTTATGGGCATCCCTGAAATTGCCTTAGTGACGCCTGGAGAGGATGACTAACTAACTCAGGTAGGGTCAACAAGCGCAGACAGTCAGATAAGACACAAAGAGAGACGAGGAGAGAGAAAGAGAGTGCCCTTGGGATGGAAAAAGAATGAGGGTCAGTCCACATAAACATGGCAGACATCTCCAGATCTGCCCCAAAGACACGAGACCAGACGCAAACTATTTTATCTGATTGTTTCTGAGGCTTGTCTGGAGAATTAAATTGATGGGCACAAACATTTTGTTTGCTTTGTTTGTCATGTGTTTAGGAAAGTGCTATTCTTCTTGTAGGGGTGCAACAACTAGCTTAAGTTGCTGAGAAAATGTAATGCATCAAATATTTTTGGTGATCGGACAAAGCACTGTTTTGTAGGGCTGAATTTGCAGATGAGCCACTCTTGTTGATTTTTACTGCCAAAAGGCCATAGGGAAACCATAATCATGAAGGCAAAAAAAAAAAATCAAAGCACTGTAAAACACTTTATTTATCTCTCTGATGGGCCACCTTACAAACTCAAGGGTCTTATGGTACAGAGTTTGGCCAGAGTTTATTGCCTTGATGCACTATCAATGGGAATCCTGAGCCTTGGACAAAGGACAAAGCCTTGCTATTTTTTCATCCACACAGTAGTCCACCTTCAAGCCTTTCTCCAACACTCTAGAACACTTATCCGTCACTCTTCAAACACACAAAATATTCCAATATTTGATTGGTATGTATACATAAGCTTGTTTGAATAGTCTCATTTCAATACCAGGCCAGATGAAGGGGAGCATAAGGGATCCCCTGTAAGGATAAAACCATGCAACACCCCAGCTGTTTTTTTTTGTCCACCTTAATGTGCTCTGGCTGCTGGGGCACTACAGGATGATAACATTGATGGCTCAGCTTAAGAGCTATGATGGCCATAATGCCACTTGTTTTAAAGCAGCTACACAAGTTTAAGGTGATTTTCACACCTAAAGTTTGGTGGACTCGATTTGGTTCCGGTTGAAATTGTAACATTGCTTCATTTTTCACTTGCTTCCTTTCACACTGCACTTTAAGTGGAGCAAACCCTGTCAAACGCACCAAACCCTGTCAAATGTTGTGTAATACAGCCTCCCACCTCTAGCTGGGACTGTAGCTGCCGTCTTTGTTCCTGCCATCTGGCCCATTGTTGCACCATTGCCTAGAACTACACAACCAGCTTCATGTAACAGCCTTTTTTGATCAAAGCAGTTTGTAAGTATTCGGTTTCATTACATAATGATAAAGCTGTATTTAGTCTGTTTTAGGTGGCATTTGCATATTACCTGAAGCAATGGGTGATTACATATTCCACACAGACTTGCACATGGTTCCTGTTATGAGGACTGGATGCTGTTGCTAGCAATGCTTCGGCAGCCTCATTCTTTCTGATATAGAGTGGTGCAGGAATGTGTCTAAAAATGCCGAAGTGAGTCAGCATTTTGCACTTCCCAAGGATCCCAAGGTATGTGATTTTAAAACACTCATTTCGGATAATTGCCTGAACTGAGGTTTGTGATGGACACATGCACACAATTTTAATGTTTAATCTAAAATAATACAATACATCTGACGTTGCCCACTTTTGAATTTTAAAAGTTGTGTGTTTCAAAGGACAGTTGCAAATAAACTGCTAATAAGGACTACAAAAATGGCCAAGGACAAAATTCAAGCATTTCTGGTTGTTTTTTTAAGAATCAGTAATCACACATCATCACCACAGTCCTGAGGACCATCTTGATCAGATCACTTGACTTCTAAGAAATTCTCAAACAAAAGGTTACAGTGTGACATTATATGTTAGAAATATTTAACTGCTTCAAAGTAGAAATGCCATTTCTAGTTCCATAGTAGCTTAACAATGCCTTTTTATTTTAGTAGATTACGTGAAAATTATGTTCAGTCATCATCAAGACCACCAGTTTAAGGTGGGGCCAGAACCCGCCTTAAACACCGTATTTGGTCAAAGTGTGTCACGTGTAAAAACAATTTTAAACTCATACAAACAGGCCTTGACCTGCTCCTTCAGCTGTGTAAAACTAGGAACAAAATAACAATCTCAGTGAATGTCACCAACTTGCACGTCCTCTAATGACATCATTAAGGAAGCTTTCTTTTCACAAACTGTTTAAGCACACATTGTCTGAAAGGTGGAGCAAGTAGAGGCAGGAGAGGAGTTTTAGACCAGCCATTAACACTTATTTGTATAAAAAACATTAAAAAATACAGTTTGTATTATATGGCATCACAAACTCCAGTCATTTCAAAACTTTAATAGAATCTGCCCCCAAACTATTTGTAATCAAGTATCTACAACATGTCTGCACTACCCTATCATTTGATATGAAGATATAAATATTGAATTTTACATTAACGAAGAATTATAGTTGGCCTTAAATAGTTATAGATTGCCAGTGTTTCCTGTGTTGGCACACTGGGCATTAATCAGACTTTTTGTTTTTGTCCTCACCCACACTGCGACCTCCATTTACACACTCAACTACAGTGTCATCAGACTTGTAAAAAAATAATCTGTTAGATATGTAAGAGCACACCTTGCTTATCAGAGGGGTGTGTCATAATACGTAATCATTGTAAGAGAGGACTCTTTGAACGTCTTTCTTTGATAATCATCTCCAAAATGTATCGGAAAAGTGATGTGATGTATAGGGGACAAAGGTTTCTTTGTTGTCAGCTATTTAGTACAATTAGCTTTCATCAAAGGCAGCTTTTAGAAATAAGGCTATAAAATGTATTATATGATCCAGGGACACAAAGTTGGAGTTCAGTCAGACAACCCACGTTTCTATTTGTTGAGTTAATTTATTGCAGCAGCAGAACATAGTTTTGAGTTTGGCATCTAGGCTCTGACTTCATCACTTCTTGCAGATCAATACCCACAGGCTGATGCTGGGGTAGAGGATTGAAAGCAAGAGTGCAGTATTGATATAAGGCAAAGCTGACAGAGACAAAGCAGAAAAACTAAAACTGAAAATCTTGTGGCGAAAAAAGGCCACTAACTGGTAGGACGCGTTTCAGGTGATTTAATATTGGTGCATGTCAGGTGTAAAATTAGTGAAGACTGAGTTGTCTGAGCTAGCTTGCAGGAGTAGCCCCCTTTCTTTTGGTTATGAAGGAGTAGAGTTGCATGGTAGTGTCTGCTCGAGGAAGATAGCGTTTTGGATGCAGAGTCTAAAGTGAAATCTTTCTATGAGGCTCACGATTCCTGGCAGCTTTCTTTTTCAGGCTTCTCATTAAAATAAAGTCATAACTTATTGTGCTTTAGGCAAAATATAGGGCTAACTGTATATAAACTTGCTTACCTTGAGTTTGGAAAAAACATTGACAGGATTAAATAAGTAATCAAAAGGCACTCTTTTTAGACAACTTTTTAGTAGGCGGTGACCATTTGAATGTTAAGCAAATTTTTAATGCAGCCCTTTTCTCATAAGAGCTTTACCTGACAGACAGATATTTTCCTTTTTCAACAAGTTGACTACGGTTTCATCCTTCCCTTTAACATATATTTGCAGTGTTTTGCCTTAAAATACTCTCTAATATTTGATTTTGGCATCAGTAAAAACCCTCTGTTTTCGCCCCAACTAGAATAGGCTGTTTTAGTTTAAATCCTCAGAGTTGTATGGCCAGCCCCTCTCAAGAAGTGGATCTGGTTTCAGCTTTTCAAAGTGGTAATGTTTATTGTGGGTATTGAAACATATCTTAACATGTTTCTTTCACTGGAGGTGCCCTTTGGCCAAAAAAAAACCCTGGCTCAAGGAGTATCTCCCATTGGGGGGAGGTGGCGTATACCCAAATTACATCACAAGGGTAGCTTTTTTCAAAAAGACTGGTTAAGAGTAATGTGGAGTAATGTGCCATGCATCTTTAAATAAAATGCCCCTCAAAACACTTTGCGTTAACTTCTCAATGATTATTATGTTGTAGCTATACAGTCTCTTCCTACATTTGTGTTATCGCTTATCATATGCCGTTTTAAAAGTCCACTCTGCAGCCTGTAATCCCTCCTCCCTCCTCACATCAGGCATTGTTTAGGCAGCCAATCACTGCCCATTATCATGGCCTTTCGTAGACCCCCCACTCCTTCAGATCTGAGCTTTTCCAAAGGGGAAGGGAAAAAGCTGCATCTGGTCTTCTATCGGGACAATTTTTTTCATTTTTTTATTCAATTTCAATCAAATCCTTGCTCAATAGACACCCAAGACAAAATGTAAATGGTCAAACACACCAGGACATGGAACCTTTAAGACTTTATTTTGTCATGTCTATTATATTGAATGGACTCATTTGTTTGTATAACAACAAAGCGTTTGTGGGAGACAACCCTGTCTTCAACTGCTAAATTCCAAGAATTCCTACTGTTGTAAAAGTATTTTGTTGAGTTGGTATCTGAACACATGCGCGTACACACACTGATAATGGTACCACCATTGCCTCATTTTGTGCCTAAAGTAACATGAAAGTGTGTTCCTCTTATGATTTCACAAGAAAAAGAAAAATCTCACTAATGTGGCATTTATAAAGCATGATGTCATTACGCAGAGTGCGTCAGTCTGTTTGCTTTCGCAGCCTTGCCATCATTTGTCTCAATCAGCTGCCACAGCTCCCATTTCGCCTGTTTACTTCATTCAATATTAAAACCAGTAGCTCCTGGTTCTGACATTAAAACTTGTGCACACAAACATCCCCACCATAGAGCCATTTAGAATAATAGCACTGCGAGCAAATAGCAGTTAACTGTGTTAACGTCTGAATCTGGTCCGCCGTGCCTGGGTGAGCATCTGTCATCTTTATCAATAACCAGAAGGTCTAACATGAATCCAATTTGAAACCTCTTGTCCCAATGTCGTCCCATTCAAGCACACACAGTCATCAACAATAATGTCACAGGTGCCTGGCTCTGTCCTCTGACCTCACAAGTGTGTGTTTCTGCAGAGATGGACATCTTCTCTTCCCGATTAAGACGCGCTGAATCATGTCAACGTGCCCCCGGCTGAACCCTGACCAAAAAACGACGCTAATTTTTGGGGAGGTATCTTTGATTTTCTTCTGGGGAGGGGGTTAGGGGGTGGTTGTATTTGAGGGGTGGAGGAGCTGGGTCCTTCCCCCTGACACTGACCTCCTGACCTTCTTGACCTGCAGGGCGGCTTGGACAAAGGCAGCCTTTCCCTTTTAATTCTGCCCAGTGAGCGTTATATGGGACCTGACCTGTGCTCCTTCTTAACCTTTTGGACCTCCGGCCTGATGTCCGTGATTTAGGGCAAATTTCATTACATGCATTCTCCGGATGAGACGGCTGGCTAAAAGGATGTGGCGCTACAACAACTCAGGCTGATTAAAATGTCAGGTAGGGCAGACAGCTGAGATGACATGGTCAACTCAAGGGATAAAAAACATGTAATGTTACTGATGTTGGTACGAGTACTCATTCCTGAAAATCTTGTAAAAGCAGTGTAACTGAAGAGGCCTCTAAACAAATCTGTAAGCATGGACACTTCACAGCTCACTTTGTTTATGCATCAACCCGCAGTAGGGGCAGATGAGAGCTCTTAAGGCTACTATACCTGTATTTTTAAAGCTCTTATGAACTTTTTTTTCTATCCTTTAAACATAACAAAAATATTACAGATGCCTCTCTCTGACCAGCAAAAACAAGCAAGGCTAATATTATATTAGTATGTAGCTATATTTAATGCTAAGCACGCTGCAGCAGAACCAGTCTGTCTAACATTGCCTGAGACAAAGAACCTTGGATTGTTTGATCAGAAAAGATAGTAGAACAAGATTTTTCACCAAAAAAATGCTACTGCACAAAAGACATTGCAGCTTTGTCCACAGGGGGTGCCAAAATCAGCATATATCAAAAGATCCCTCCAGGAGCTTTAAACTATTAATATCACTTTTTTTAGTTATATTTTAATCTAATTTTACTGATACCATTAAACAGTAAAACCAAGACACAAACTAATATTTAACAGCCTTTTACATGCTACAAAAAAAAGCATAAACATAAAGATAAATTAAATATCAATAGAGGGAAATATTAAATAAGTCACTTACAAGGGTGATTTAGGATTAGACTCCTAGGGCTGTTTCACACCGAATGCATCTTACATGCATGACCCTGCTGTCACCCAAGTAAGGCTAAGTCTGTGGTTGCTCTGCTGTGCACTGCTGCTCTTCCTCTTTGCCAAGGGAATGTAGTTTGTATAGATGTTACTGCACTACTGATCAATAAAATAATTAAGCAACTGAAAAGCTATTTGACTCAGAAAACAACACTTACAAAAAGCCACTGGAAAATGTAATTAAACTACTAACAATGGTAGTAACATTACCCCCCATCACTGATTACTGTACCCCAATTTATATATCAATACCACTGTGTTTTTATACACAGTTATCAACAAAACCAGAATATTGTGACACTCCAATGAGAAATACCTGTAACATGAGCAGCCACCATTTTCGCACTCAGAGTGATAGCTATCATACTCTTTGCAAACAACCCGGCTCTCCAACCTGTGAAGCTGCACCATTCAGAACAGTCTACTGACACCGAGGGGGACAAAAGATGAGTGAGCAGCATCAGAAAGGGAAGACTCTTAAGAGTGGCTGCCATCATAGGCGCCTGGGCCTGTGTGGTGTCTACCTGTCTCTCTCCTCTAACTGCCATGTTCCTGTCAGTGTTGACACCCTGTCAGCCCCACCTAGAGCCGGGGCTCTGTGGGGAGCAGAGCAGGAGGGCAGGCAGGCGGGAAAGCGGCTGAGGTGGAGGTACACAAAAGCAGGCAGGGCTGAATGGGGACCGACTGGGATGGGCTCTAATGGAGCCAGCCTTCCAGACGCAGACAATAGCGGGGCCCGAGGCCGGGGCCTGAAACCTGAAGCCCGAGCCTGGTATTTTAAGAGGCCTGAGTGGCTCTGGAGCCAGTTGTCAATCAATAGGTGCACACAATCAGGCAAAAACATGACCTGGAACGGTGGAGAAAAATTGAGACGATGACAGAGGGCAGAAAATATTGACAGAGATCCTTTTTTTCTCTGAAGCAATCTTAAGATTCACCTTTGGGTCTTTTTTCACGCACACACACTACAAAAACACACACACAGCCACTCTTTACAGGCCAAGGTTGGTGCTCATACACTGTAGTCCTCATTGTCTAAAGTGCCTGGAGAAGGGGTGGAGTAGAGGAGTGGTGTGTGTTTATCAATACACGATATAATGCTTTCACCGTGCTGGCCTGTTATTGTGTGTGTGGGTGCACATACCAGAGACAGCAACGGCAGCAGAAGTGCACTCCCGCCTCCTTTCACAAACACTTGCATCATTTTGTCAGGAAGGAAAGGACCTGTCTGCTTTTCTCTCTCCGCTGCTCTGACACCTCGCAGACATCTGAGGGAAGAGCAGCTGGTTTGAAGATGCCGCTTTTGGAAGACAGGAGCGTCTTGTTTCTTTCTTCTTTTTTCTCCCTCAGAGTGACAGGCTGTAATAACCCAGCAAATGACCTGATACCTGTATGTGTCACAAAGTGGGTGAAGCCCTCTCTGTGCTCCCCCGTACATCACATCTCAGAGTAGTGCGTTGCCCTACCTGTCCACCAGGTGCCATCGTTGTGTTCCCTCTGCACAGTTTTCAGAAAAGTGGTTGACACATGGGGGAAACTGGAGGTACTGCCTGGTGAATTAATTATCAATCAATCAATCAGTAAATCAATCTTTATTTTTATAGCGCTAATTCATAACAAGTGTTATCTCAAGACACTTTACAATAGAGCAGGCTGAAGACAAACTCTTCATTTTATGGATACACATATATGCATAGGTACATACATATATAAAATACACATATACATATATATACAAATATATGCATCCAACACCCAACATGAATCCAATAGCCAATCAGGAATCCCTCATCATGGTGCAAGAAAAAACCTTCTGTTAAGCAGCAGGAAATCTTGAATGTGGATCCCAGTCTCATGATGAACAACAAATCCACACGATGCTGTGTTGGGTGTGTGGGCAAAGGAAGGGAGGTAAGTGGAGACAAGTGGACTGAAGTAAGAACTAAAGCTAGTAACAGATCCATGGGCCAATCATAGACCTGTCGTCGTCATATTTGTTTCTACTGAATACAAATTTATTAGAGGTTAGCCCCTTGATATGCAACATCTCGTTTTCAGGAGGGTCCTCATGTCTGTATGATTGTAGTGATAGTTTTATAGAAGTATAATCAATAATAATCATGAACACTGAATTCAAATTCAATTAACACTGAATAATACAGCAACATCAAAATGAGAATGCCTGCAAGACAGCGGTGGGTCAAGTGGCATGTATTTGCTCATCATCTGGTCAGGGTGGACATCTGAGCAAAGTTTGGCAGACATCTTTTAAAGAGTCCTTTAAATACAAGGTTCATTAGCAAAGGATGATCATGACCTTGTTTCTATAAATTGATTTACTTAATTATAGAGTCAGCTTGGACTTTCCTGCAAAATAAAAAAAAAAACACTTTCATGTATTGATTCAAAAGCAGAGGTTGTATATGATGCCCAGCGACCCTTTGACCTATGACCTTTAAATCTAACAAGTCCATTTTGTGGCCACAGAAGACAAATGTGCAAAACCTGGAAAATTGTCCTTAATGGTTTTTTTTTGAGATATCACAGTAAAAAACAAAGGGTGACCACAAAATCACCTATCCTTGACCTTTGACCTATAGCCTCCAAAATCTTATGAGGTCATCATTATGTCTTGGTGGACATTTGTGTTTTACTTATCACTAATTGTTCACTCATAATTATGTGAATGCTAATAGAAATGCATTTATCCTTGAATCTAAGTGGATATTTGTTCAAATAATAAAAACTTCCAAGACTTTTGGAGTTACCTTGTTTACAGGTCTTGACTTATACTAATGGACAAATAAACCAAAATATAAAGCACTTGTATCCAGTATGTTTGAAAACCTGTGAACACATATCCACATTATGCCTTTACAGTTTTACCTCTTCACCTTATTTAAATCATATTCAGAGAAGAGGAAAAAGGCCAATTTATTGAGTGTGTACCTCTCATTTCATAGTTACTAAAAATGACAAATTACTCAAAGTTCAGTGTTTGGTTGAGCTTATTTTACTGATGAAGTGAAAACTACTAGAAAAATACTGATTCTCTTGACTCAGTAAAAATGTGAAATTCCAGGAATTAGTGAAAGGACAACTCTGAAAGCTCCAATCTTGGATACTATTTTGTTAATTATATTAAATATGATTATTAAAAAAAACATTACGGTATATTGGTACACTCTCATAGTATAAGGACTCAGACATATTATTGATATAGCATTGTCTGCCAAAAAAGATCACTTTTGGATGCATTTCGGCTGTTCACACAAAATGGAAAGTTTTAAAAATTAATTTAAAGCTGGGTGGTTAAACTTGGATGCAACTGCAGTGGAAGCAATTTTACTCCCCTTCACTTGCATGGCTGTGCTCCTAGCATTGCTCCTTTCTTTATGCAAAAGCAATCCACTGTGTTTGTGTGTCTTTACCTGCCATTAGCATTATGCCAACGTAATGTATTTGCAGCCAAAAAGAAACACAAACCACATGTCCCTTCATAAAATTAACATAACCTGTTCAATCTAATCAACAACTGAAGCTCATTTCGATGTAACAAGCACATATACCGTAGTAGAGAATAAGAATAATAAGAGCACTGTCCCTGAACTGAGCCCTGATTGGGCGAATAGTGTGAGTCCCTTGCTAGATTTTCTAAAGGCTCTTAAAACAGGGCAAGGAGGGGTCACAGAAGTCTAATGATCTCCTATGTGGCTTCGATAATAAGGTGTTGACAGGTAGTCATATTTTTTGGGGCAGTTACACAACAAATAAGTTACATACTGCAGCTTTAAGAGTAAACTGCAAATACCCGGTTCTTCTAAAAATGGTGATAAAATATAAATTGACTATAAGCAAAGGCAGGTTACTGTGTTCTGTCATGCTGTTAATTCCTAGTGGATATTAACCTGAAATGTACTTACTTTGTAGCTCAGGGTCTATTGGAGTAGCAACCCTACCTCACTGTCTGTGCATGAAATGTGCATGCATCATGCCATTGCAAGCCATTTTGTACATATAAACCTGGCTGCTCTGTAAAAAGTATGTGTATGTGTGAAAACATGTATTGTTTCATTTCAAAGTCACATAAACAACTATCGGCCCTACAGGATACTACTGTTCTTTCAACACTTTTTGCAAATCCACTGGTATTGCGGGAGCTATCAAAACATTGTTGTCATTTTTTTTTTGGTTTGTTTTGTTTTTGCCTGTATACCAGTAACAGTTAACACAACTTTTGCTATGAAATGGAATGTCTCCAAAATGCTGTAAGGGATTTTAATCACACTTCAGCCCAACTGTTCACCCTGACTTTAGTGCGAACTAATTGGGTTTTGAAAGTCATGGAACAAAGGTGAAAAATGATGGAGCCTTATGATCATCTGTTGCTTGTCAATGTGATCTTGTGAGTCCTACATCTCAAGAATACTTTAAGTGACTTTCCCCAGACTGTGCATTTTATTTATCCTCTGAAAGATCAACTGGTTAGATTTCAAAGGTCATTAAGTAAAGCTTAAGGTTATCCAATAAGGATGTGATTTTGCTAGTTTTTGTTTTTCAGGATGGGTCAGAAATGGGCCAAGGACCAATCTATTTAATTTTGGTGGTGATCTAATCCAAATGATCAAGGATATTTTTAAAGAATTTGTTAGCAGAGCAGTTTTCCACACTTTCACTAATAACCCAGTAAGTTCTCTATGGATCTGGATGACATTTTCAGAGAATGTTGATCTTGGCATAAAGGACAAGTGATCTGATTCTGGTGATTATTCTGAGGGTAGTATTCCATGTTTTAGACATTAACTCACCCAACAATGTCGGAAATGCCTTTGTGAAGGTTTTTGCTCTTCTTCTTGAGAACTTGTAGCTTTAGTTCGTTGGTTTCTTTATGTACAAACAACCACTCAGTTGGTAACTGTCTTATAATCATGGCCTAAGGTTCTTTACTGCAACAAAACACAAAGCAAAACTGAGCAAAGGGTTAATTTCCTCAAAACTTGAATCTCCATAGAAAATTTTCTTTTGGTGTAATTTTGGAGCCCCTTATGGACATATTGCTTGTTTCTTTGCTGTTGTCCAACACGTGACAAACTTGTGATTATTTTTCTTCTACCTCTCCAAATATGTGTTATGGAAGATATAGGAAAAGGCTGTCTTAAGCTCTTTGAAATAGCTTAATCTACTCTCTCACACCATGCCAGCAGTTGCAGAAGTTAAAAAATTCCATTAGAAAAAGTTAGTCCTGCCATTGATGGTGTTGTTGGCTGTTTTAAGGTCACAGACACTGTTTCAAGGCAAAAACAACTTTGAGGTCTGATAACCTGTACATGAACCATCACTACGCTTGAGCTAAATATGTAAGCTATCAAGAGATTGGTCAAAATACTCTGTCAAGGTTCAAACTCACTCAAGCTGGGTGTTTGAGTTCTAACACGCCAACCCTGACTGGCGTGTTGCAGCTCTTTCAGCGAGTGAGATGCAGATTAGAAGTGACCGGCGGTACCATCAGAGAGCGGCGCCTGCCTCGTGTTTGTCAGTGAAACATGCGTCCAGACACATCTGCAAGCAGTTGACTGGGCCTTTTCCTGCCGCTGTGTTCCTGAGAGGTCTGGAAGGGTGTCATGCCGATGCTGACCTTATTGTGCCCCGCTTGTCACTTAACCTTCATGTTAGATGTCAGCTCCCCTGCCGCCGCCACTCAATCGCCCCAACCCTGACACCGAACACGACACATGCAGGCACGGTTTAAAGTTGTGACCTCGAACTTGGGGAAGAGAAGGGGAAACGGTCACAAAGCAGAGCACAGAGTAAGAATAAGTGGACGTTTCTGCACTTTTTTTTACTCTTCCTACTGTATGTCCTCTTCTACTAAATTGACACTGACTCATAAAGACTAATATGAAACCCTGAAACAAACCAATTTCTCACCCAAACCGCCTATGATCCCCAGCCTTTGAAACAACGCTCTTCTCTGTGATAAACTGTTTCAAAAAGTTTACATTTTCTGTGCCTCTGGAGCCCTCGAAACGCAAGGTTTGTGCTATATAAATCTGTCAGGGCTGCAGAGTTGAGCATATACAGAGTCTTGATTTACACGTTCCAGATGGGAGATTACAGGACTGCAGTAAAGCACTGGAGCATCTCACACAAACACACTCTCACACTCACAGACACACTCTTTACTTCATCCATTCATCCTCCTGCTTACCCCATTTTGATGAGTGGGCACACCAAAGTATAATTTACATTTGGACAACATGTTACTAAATAGTACCTACAGACATTGATCATATCATTATTTTGCAGCTTTATTTAAAAAATTAAAAGACACAAAAAAAAAGTACCAAGCAGTTTTTTTCTTGTTTTTGGCTGTAAACAACAAAACAAACAAAAACTAATAACAATAACAATAAAAAACTGGGGGACCTATAGAAGATGAATATTAAACTTCAACTTTTATGTCTAACTTTTATTTTATTGTAATAAGGGAATCAGTAGGGATGGTCACATGACAGGGCAGCAAAAGCCATACACCCAAAATAAATGCTAAAGAAACAGAGTGATTAAAGCAAACAAACACTAATAGAGGTACAGGCTGGAAGTAGTTATACTGCAATGAAATGCTGCCAACATCCAGTTAATACTGCTGTTATCACTATATCCCAAAAACAGTTACACTATTAACAATATTTTAAACTTTTTTACTATTATATGTTAAAGTACTTTATAAAAAGTATTATAACATGTGCATCATTAGTGTATAATGCATTTTGAAACAGATAACATACATTTTAATTATAATGTTGATAGAGGTAGTAGAATGATACTAATAACGCACATACTGAAAGAAATATCTATAATACTTTAAATTATATCATTACTTTGTTGCACCAATCATTTTAAATGATTTTGTTATTATATTATTTAAATATATTTTTTGATTTTTATGGTTTGATTATTTATCTGCTGCCTTGTATAGTATCAAAAGATGTTGGTGATAAAAATCCTTATTGTATCCTTGGGTCAAGTTGGTTTAGAGTAAAATCAAAATGTACTTTTTTGAGGTCTAAAAATCTGGCCATCCTAAGATACATGGATGGATGGATGGACGGACTGGTACAACTTAATATTATCATGTAACAGTACTAATAATACTAATACTGTAATACTAGTAATGTTTCACTTATTTCAAAGCATTATCTATCTATCTATCTATCTATCTATCTATCTATCTATCTAAACAGTGTACAGTCTTCTTTATCGGATGAGCCTTTGCTAAATGCAACAAAACCCTCTCTGGATATGATATGAATTGGCTGAATAGCAGCACTCTCCTACAGCTTTTCTCCTTGATTTTATCGGATAACATGCTGTAGAATGCAACAGTAATATGTAATATAGCTAATAAACCCTGTGCTTTTATAACAGTCATATTGGAACAATGACAGCTAAATTCTGGGCAAAAAGGGATCAACAAATAGTGCTGAATTGTTTATGATCAAGCTGCTTCTAAGAGCATATCACCTATTATGTAAACAATGGGGACTGACTGTCATTTGACAGTTTTCCATATTTCCTTTATTACTTTATTTTTCATTTTTGATTCATAGACATAAAGTCCCAACATGGTAACAAATAAAAATGTGTTTGAAATCTAATACCACTTTCACACTAAAATCAGCAGGTCAACGCAGGTTTTCTCAACGCGGGTTAACCTGCTAACAATCGGCAAGTGGCTGTTTTTTTCCCTCTGGTGCATAAAGCTGTTGTCATCAAGTTAATGACATCATCAGCGTGACGAAACACGACCATGTAAACAATGGACAGGAGCATGCAAGCCGTGGACATGGTGGTCAGCTCTTTTCTGTACTTTGTACCTTTGTCCCTCTTTAAAAATGTACAAACTTGGACCAGACTGAACGACATTCGAGCGCTGATGATATAAATGCAGATGGAATTTGTTGCTGAGACAGCAATGAGTCACGTAAGTTACAGACGAAGGGGACGGGCGCGATGTTATGCCGTGAGAACGTTACCTCAGCGTCATCTGTAAATTAGCGGGTTGACCAGGGTGTGAGGTTCCCACTGGAGCCAATCGGAGGCGAGCCAATAAAAACCTGTGTTGCTTGCAGGGTCAGTCGACCCGGGTTGAAATGCTGATTAGAGCCTTTCAAACTGCCGACAGGGGCCGATTGTTACCAGGTTAAAACAGGTTTTTTGGTCAGTCTGAAAGGGGTAAAAGAGACCACCTCCTCATACTGAGTTAAGCCAAATGATTGAATTCTCATGAAAATAACTGAAATTCCCCCACCAAGATGTGGAGAAAAAACAAACACTTTTTTTTGCTGTCTGGCTGACCACTCCATATCTGACAAGATAATGTTTTAATGCATGTCATTCTGTGTTAATGTATAAGCATAGTTAGACTGCTGAGTTCAGGTCAGAAAGGGTTTATTTCTTTCATTTCCTTGTTTGTGACCATTCCTTTTCAGCATTTTTCAAGACCCCCCCACCCCCCACCCCAAACACATACACACACACAAAGGGAAAAAAAAATCCACTTTTTTTTTATTAAATTGGGAATAGTTTTGTACTTTTAATTTTACATTTTGACTTTAACCAAAACATGAAGAAAGAAAAAATAACTTAATTTCCTCTTAAATAAAATGATGTTTAAAAGTGAATTATACTTTGGTTGTCTAACCATCATGGAAATCCTTTCTTGCCACTGATTCTATTGAGCTCTCTTACAAACAAACAAAACCACCAAAGACATTTAAGCCTTTAGCTTTGGGGAGTTACATTGCAAACAATGGAACATATTGGTGCTATTTGGGTTGGGCGTTGAATCTGGTCCTAATATGTGCTTGCATGAAACAATTCCAAACCCTGAGCATGTGTCAGGTTGTGAATATATAATGGCTCCCTATTGGCTCAGCACAATGAGACATTGTTGATTATGTATTCAGACTTTTCTGCACAGTTGTCTCATGGGTGAACTTGCTTAATAATAATTTACAGAAACAAAGAGCTTAAACAGAGAGAAAAAGAATGCTGATATTGAGACAGTGGGACATCTTTGCATGTGTGTCTGTATGTGTGTGTGGGTATGTGGTGTAAGCAATACACTCTCCTCCCCAAGGGCTTAGCCAGGGGTGCGTAAACAGTGATCCTATGGTGCTGGGCGGAACAATTCAGTGTCAGGGAAAAGGTCAGCTTTCGCTGCTCGGCTCCATCAGGTCAGAGAAAAACACAGAAAAAGAGGAGAAAAGAGCAGGCTAAAGTGGCGGGGGCCCGGAGAATATGTTTCCAATAGAACCTCGTCAGGCTGTGTTAGCATCTGTGTCCAACACGTGCACCGCAGGGATTGTGACCCTCCACTTCCCCTTCCCTTTGCTCTCCCCAGTGGGCAGAGCAGGCCTGCAAGGTCACCACAGCACTGAATGAGGCAGAGGGAGGCACAATATAAACTAACCCCCACCCCAAAGCAACCACCCTCCACTAAACCCCCCCAGAGTCACTCCCCTGAGATATTTCCAGACAGTAGACAAGAGAGGTCCTTTACCCCATCCCTGCCAGGGTCCCTGTCAGCCTGCAAAATCACACCACCACCCGAGGGAGTAAACGGAGGAAGCTCAGGGTAGAACGGCTGATGCAGGTTGGAAGCTTAAAGGGAGCGGTTTGAGCTGCAATTGGGCGACAAGATGCCTCTTATGCTGCGTCGTATCACTGCAGGCTCCTGCTGATAACACCGGAGCCTGTGGTACTGTCGGCAATGATCACTGTACACACAGGCCGAGGCTGGTTCAAACACAGACAGACCACAGAGACCTTTATGCTGCCTGTACCTGCAGTAACACGACTCGTGTGGCATTATGAGCAATAATAGAAACTGAAGGGCTTACAGGGAAGATAAAGATCAGTCCAAAAGATTGTATTTTTGTCTATGAATAGTGAATCCTTGTACCCTTCAGCGGAATTTTCATGCATAATGTTATTATTGTATTATCCACAACTGTAGCTTGTACAAATTTTTTAAACCTCTGCCCTAAACCATGACTGTTTATTAAATGCATATGATTTTTCCCTCTTTAAAAAAAAGTGCCAGTGTGTCTACTTAAGCTTAAATAGTTAATAAATACTCCAGACTTGTCATTAAAGCTCCCATGAGGAGTTTGAAACAGAATTAAATCAATACTGATATCTCTTTTGTATCTCCAAGGACAAATGCAAAATCCAAGATATTTTTTCTGTTCACTTATTTTAAGGCCTAAATTTGAACTGACAGGGGGTACATGTCAGACAGACTGACAAATTAATTGACACAAATTACATTTTTCAAGACTTAATTTGACTATTCAATTCGCTTTAAAAACTAGAAGATCTCAAGAGCACAACCTTCTGCAAAGGTATTTCCAACATTGTCAAGCAAGTTATTGTCAAAAATTGGAAAAAAACAAACCTACCAACTCACACTACAAAACAATCCTTAAAAAAATCCCTGGATTGGCATGCAATTTCAGGTCATCATCATAATCTCATCAATTTTTTCTTGTTCCATAGTCAAGATTCTCTGAAAATGTCATCGATTTCAGTTCATTAGTTTTTGATTCTTGTTCACTAACAAAAAAACCCTAAAGAAACCTAAAAACACTGGCAAAAACAACCTTCCAAGCAGAATAACAATGAAATGAGATAATTTGGTGTTGTTAAAACACAACATACATATGTACTGGGAAAAATCATTACAGATATGGAATCATCCTGTACTAAATTGGTCAAAAAGTCCCTGATTGTTTATACACATGACAATTAGAGATTACATTAAAATGTATTCTCATTTTTTTGTAGAATTTTACCATAGGTTGACAGTAAAGCTAAGGCTGAAGATTACTATCTTACAAGGTACAATTGTAGAGCAAGGCAATAAGAAATTAAACAATTACATAAATAATGGTTTTTAAGGTCATGTGAGGAGTTTTGACTGGCTTAGGGACAGACTAAATTAAACAAGGATGTCTCTTTATGAGCTACAGAAAGAAATAAAGCCATCAGAGACCAAAAAATGATTTCTGTTAAGTTATTTCATGCCTGAATCTCAGCTGACAAAGGGGTAGGTGGCAGATCAAGTAGCAAAACAGCCTTGAAAGAATATTGCGTTGGGGTGGAGAGAAAAAGTCAAAATAGTCTTGAACCGTGTGTCCCAAGGCAAATAGTGACAACAAGAAAGACAGCAGAATAAGAATCTCTGTAATCACTGCTACAAGAGGGAAAAAAAACACCTTTTTTTGCAAGACAGAACTTAACCTGCATTAATTTAGAAAAGAAAATAAGAACCGAGTACAAAACCCAAAACCAGTGAATTTGGCACGTTGTGTAAATCGTAAATAAAAACAGAATACAATGATTTGCAAATCCCTTTCAACCTATATTCAATTGAATACACAGCAAAGACAAGATACTTAACG
This sequence comes from Cetoscarus ocellatus, assembly GCA_037902135.1. NCBI lineage: Eukaryota > Metazoa > Chordata > Actinopteri > Labriformes > Labridae > Cetoscarus > Cetoscarus ocellatus. Next base: position 384,264 of record JBAMNC010001914.1, on the reverse strand, counting down.
TTCGAACTGGTAAACTGTGTTATTTTTTGCAAATATTAGCTCACTTTGAATTTGATGCCTGCAACATGCAACACTTGTGCCAAAAAGCTGGCACAAGTGGCAAAAAAGACTGAGAAAGTTGAGGAATGCTCATCAAACACTTATTTGGAACATCCCACAGGTGAACAGGCTAATTGAGAACAGGTGGGTGCCATGAGTGACCTTCAATCCCTCAGGCGGTACTGCATCAAAAACCGGCATCACTGTGTAAAGGATATCACCACATGGGCTCAGGAACACTTCAGAAAACCACTGTCAGTAACTACAGTTCGTCACTACATCTGTAAGTGCAAGTTAAAACTCTACTATGCAAAGCGAAAGCCATTTATCAACAACACCCAGAAACGCCGCCGGCTTCGCTGGGCCCGAGCTCATCTAAGATGGACTGATGCGAAGTGGAAAAGTGTTCTGTGGTCTGACGAGTCCACATTTCAAATTGTTTTTGGAAAGTGTGGTCGTCGTGTCCTCCGGACCAAAGAGGAAAAGAACCAGCCGGACTGTTATAGGCGCAAAGTTCAAAAGCCAGCATCTGTGATGGTATGGGGGTGTATTAGTGCCCAAGGCATGGGTAACTTACACATCTGTGAAGGCACCATTAATGCTGAAAGGTACATACAGGTTTTGGAGCAACATATGTTGCCATCCAAGCAACGTCTTTTTCATGGACGCCCCTGCTTATTTCAGCAAGACAATGCCAAGCCACGTTCTGCACGTGTTACAACAGCGTGGCTTCGTAGTAAAAGAGTGCGGGTACTAGACTGGCCTGCCTGTAGTCCAGATCTGTCCCCCATTGAAAATGTGTGGTGCATTATGAAGCGTAAAACACAACAACGGAGACCCCGGACTGTTGAACAACTTAAGCTGTACATCAAGCAAGAATGGGAAAGAATTCCACCCGAAAAGCTTCAAAAATTGGTCTCCTCAGTTCCCAAACGTTTACTGAGTGTTGTTAAAAGGAAAGGCGATGTAACACAGTGGTAAAAATGCCCCTGTGCCAACTTTTTTGCAATGTGTTGCTGCCATTAAATTCTAAGTTGATGATTATTTGCAAAAGAAAAGGTTTCTCAGTTCGAACATTAAATATCTTGTCTTTGCAGTGTATTCAATTGAATATAAGTTGAAAAGGATTTGCAAATCATTGTATTCTGTTTTTATTTACGATTTACACAACGTGCCAACTTCACTGGTTTTGGGTTTTGTACATACTTCGGCTTCGGCTTAAGTGTTTCTATAAAGCAATTTTAATCACTTAATATTGAGGCTGCGGGGTAGGTATCAGATAAATAACCTATGAATATTTGTTCATTGTTGAAGCTCCTGTGAGGAGATTTTAAAGTGCTACAAACTGTCATGTTGGTGAAGTTTTCTTTTTTTTTTTTTTTGCACATTCATGTCTTTTGTCTTGTCCTTCCTGTTTTATTTTGAAAGCACTAACCCTTGTCTCTGTTCCAGATAGTTTCTGTCTGCCTTGTTTCCATCTTGTCACACCTGCTTCCTGATTGTTTCACCTCACCTATTTCCCCATCACCCCTCTTTAATGCTTGTGTTTCACCTCATGTCTCCCACTTTTGTGTGCCAGTTCGTCGTACCTCACAGTCTTCGTCCCAGCACTCATCATAGTCAAGTCTTGCTGTGCAATACCTTGCTTGGTTTTTGATCTTGCCTTTTTGCCTCACGTTTTGGAAACCGTTGCCTGATCTGACTGCCTTTTTGTGTACCAAACTCTGCCTGGTAACCGATTAAGCCTTTTTGCCTATTTGACCTCCAGTGTTGGTGTGTTGCCATAGTGTCCTCTTCTTCTGTGCCTCGTTTTATGACAATAAACCCAACTTAAAGAAATACTGATATCTCTTTTCAAGATCCAACAACAACTGAGACCATCAGGGACAAGTTTTACAGTTACAAAACTGTTTTTTTTTTCATTCTTGAATCTTAGTTGATGTAGGGTAGGTGTCAGACATATAACTTATAAATATTTGTCCATTTATTAAGTTCCTATGATGACTGTTGATGAAACAGACTGAAAATAACTCTTAAATCTATTTTCTAAATTCAATAACAACTGAGACCATTGGGGACAAGATCTACACAATCAAAAAATTTGTCCTCACACTCGACTCTTAGGTGTTTGACGTAAGTGCCAGACAAATTAAGCACTTAACTAACCCTTGTACACACATAGAGACTTCAAAGTCTTACCCAATTTTAAAACTGTAAGAGACCCCTCACATGAAGACAGAAATGAAAGATTTAACATTTTGTTTTGGTGGTGTGTGGTGTGCTGCAAAGAGACACCACATCACACCACAAACCACCGACTTACTCACGAACTACCAGGGTCTCTGCTCTCGTAGCTAGTAATTTAATGTGACTTTAGTGTAAACAAACATGGCAGACATTGTTGGGAGGAATTGAAGCTAAATGCAGTTAGCTATGACATCCTTGGCAAGTGTGTTTTCCATCCAGATCCTCTCCTTATCAGTCTGTTGTATATAAGGGAAGACCATCAAAAGGAGATTTTTTGTTGATAAATATTACTCATAGGAAAAATATCAGCATAGAAGAAGATGTACACTGTAAGACAGAGAAGAGGTGAAGGGGCAATGCTGTATAACAATGTAACTAAAGAAGATGGGATAAAGTAAAAGAAGTAACTGAATAAAAGCACATGAGGGACACTATGTTTGTATTGATCCTGATTTAAGCGCCCCCTATGGACAAAGTGGAATGTCTAGACATTTAGATCTATTTAGCAGAAACATCTATTTGGTAACTTGCTGGACAGCATGGCTTTTGACATCCAGTTTGAGTGGAGTGTGACATCATGTGCAGATGGTCAATGTATCTTTGAGATAAAATTTTACCTTGAAAAAGTAAATAAAAACTGTTAAGGCAGCTTGTCTTCTATTCCTTTGCCTAAGACTTATCCTATGCCTGCCCAAAAAAACATGAAAAATATAAAGAATTAATGCCGTATAGAAAATTATTTATCTAGTTCCAGGTGGTCTCGTTTGCAAATGTAACTTATGGCGACTTTAGTTTTGATGTCAGTCTGTTTAATGGCTGTCTAAGCTTTCTTAAGAGGAACTTTCATATTATGTACAGTCATGGCTGTGGGTGCTGATATTATTTATTTCAATTAACATATTTAATATCCTTTGTGCACTTTTATGTGTAGCCTACTTATTTTGTGATTTATCTTGTTTTTTTAACAGCAGTTATAGTACAGTTTTAACAAGGAAACTAGTCCAAATGAATAAATGCATATATCATAAGGTACAAGGAAAAACAGCTTTAACAATGGATTCTTCCGCTTGACAGAGGAAGAATAATTATTAATCAGGCAGGAGCGCCTTATTTAATTAGTGCGTTCGTTAAGGAAATGAAGGGAGAAAAACTCTGTTGGAAATTTGTGGATGCATTTTCCAATCCATGACCATGAAAATAACAGGAGAGGGGGCTGGAGGAGGGGGGAAGAATGAGGGGGACAGAGAAAAAAAACCATCCCTGGCTAATTTAAATACAGTCTTATTAGTCTAATGACCAGAGTCTGTGATCACTACTCATCACCATTAATGCCACAGCTCTTCCCTGCTCTGTTTGCCCAAGGCTCCGCTTTTTCCCCTTAGCCCACATTTGGCTGGGAGACTAACGCGTTTTCCCTTCCGCTACACATGAAATGTGACATGAGGACACTAATGTATGTGGAAAAGGGATGGAAAGCAGGGATGTGAGACACTCAGTGTTGCTCCTCTTCACGGTTAATGATATGACGTGCTGCACGGAAACACAAAAAAACTCCTCTTTTTCTTTTTTTTTTTAAAGCCATGAGCTCTGAGGCATGTTTCTATTAAGAACACTCCTAAACGCTATAATAGGTGGCCCTAACGAGCTTTGGCCTCGCTCTCCTATCTGCCTCCCTCCACTACCATATTGGTTGCATGCTGATGCTTATCAAAACGATGAATGCAGCATTAACTTCAAATGAGTTGGAAGATTGGGAAAGGGGGAGAAGTCATGTTTTTTATTGGATGATTTGTTTCTGTTTTCTGCTCCATGTTGCACAAAGACTGCTTATTATTTTAACCACATGTTTTCAGATATCAACAATTGTGTAATAAGGGTTTAATATGCAAAAGAGGAGGCAAGATTTGTGTGGATGTACTGGGAAGGAAATTGAGGAAATAATCCTTTTAGTGAGAGGATACTGAAAGAACGGAGAAACAAAGGTGATTATAGCTGGAAAAATACATCCAATTTTCTAAATACTACCCTTTCATTGACCTTCTGTACACATACAAACAGCCCCTTCCCACTTTTGTTTCCAGTAAAGTCTTTTTGAAAACATTTCATAGATGTCCCAATAGGGCAGCATCCTTTTGTTATTCTAATCCTGTTTTCATAGACATAAATTCACTGCTCTAATATTATCAAATGTATTTCTTGAAGCTTATTTTATTATGAGCTATTGCCTTGCCAGCAGCTTTATAACCCATATACAGCCATAATGAAAGAGGTGTTCAAGGGCAAAACCCCAATGAAAGAAAACCTTGGTCATTATTACGGTGGAAAATGTGCTCTGAAGTCATGAAATACAAGTCATGCCTCTTTGATGGCTGCAAACATGTCATCCGCGTCGTGTCTCGGCACCGCACGACAAAACAAACCGGCTACCAAACATTGAGGTGAAAACATGAAAGTCACACGTCTAATACCCCGCATGACCAGGCGCTATGCCTCTCCCTCTCCCTTTTGCCAGACAAAGTGGCACAGCTGGCAGAGAAAAGAGCAAAGCAGAGAGCAAGGCAGCGTGTTAAATGACCCAGGGACGTGGATAACCTTGGTGACTGGGGAAGGCCAGCACTAATTAATGTGAGGCAGCCATGTTGGCTGTCAGGGGATACACAGGGGCAACAGTCCTTGGATTTTCTCCCCCTGCTCTCCCTCCCCTGTGAATGTCCTCGTCACCCCCCCCCCCCCCCCCCCAACAAGACCCCCTCGGGAGGAGTGTTCACCCCGTCTCACGCCATCCTCGACCCAGTACATGATAATGAGGTAGATGTTTGTGAGAGGAAAAGATGCACCCCAACTATGTCAGTCAGACGCCAGCCTGCTAACACCCAACCATCATTACTGTCAGCTTTAAGAAGTACAACTATGCCGATCATTCACTATTCTACTTTTGGGAGTTCACACCTTGAACTCCGGCTGCAAAGCTAAAGTTTAATCCTGTAAAATAAACATGTTAAGGCATCAGGTACGACATTTTGAAAACAGTGTGACTTCCTGCAAACATTCAAAGCGGCTAGGCTAATTTCTCCTCAGCATGGGTGTTGGAAGTGAGAACAGCACTCGCAGCCAAACATGTCTGTCAATCATTTATTGGGATTGTGACATCCCACATTGAAAACACTGCCATGCTATCACAGTATCAGCACACACCATCCCTCTGCACAGCATCCTCACAACGCCGCAGCGCTATGGGATTAATATTCATCGCCTGCAATTTATGGATTCATTTATCACCCACATCTTATTTGTTTCTGTTAATCGACCCTGGGGGGCTGACTATGGCCTTGGCCGGCCACCAGTGCTGGAGCTTTATTCCTCTTCACACAGGCCTAGTGTTAACGCCGCTGGCCAAGTTCACAGATTTGACTGACTGTGGACTTAATGCCGCTTGCCTTGTTTTCAGCACTTGTCCCTCCAGATTTGCCACCCTGGCTGCACAATTTCCTCCAATTCTAATTATTCATCAGCTCGTTATGCCGGCGCCCGGGCGCCTCCCCTAATTAGAGGCGACGCAGGGTTTGGTCCCAGGCTAGCCCCGAGTGAGGGAACCAGTTCAGAACCAGTCTGCGGCGTGCGCTCATGGAGGACTGGGTAAGTGCCAGCCTCTTCCGAGTGCACGGGGGGAGAGGAAGGGCCTTATCTTGACAGTGTGATGTGACGTGCCTTCACACAATCTCTCATACATACACACACACACTCACACTAATAGTTCTGCTATGTCCCATATCTATTAGCATAACCTCCAGATATTTATAAAAAAGCCGGGACCAATGGAAATTCTTTGTCTCTGTGGTGTCACATTTTGCTGGAATAGTGTGAATATTTTTTGTTGATTTGTTATAATGCCATGAAGCTAAGACGGTGATGTGGGGATGCTGAGAACAGTGTCAGTGTGCAGGGCAGGGTAGGAGAGCGTGAACTATTAAATCATTGTCCCCTAATTAACATCACAATAGGACACAAGACTGCAGCACAAAAATGCATTGTTTGCTCATGGTAGCTTTTGTTTCTTGGTCACATCATAATGTAGCTTTTATCTTGATCACTTTATAATGTAGACATTAATTCCTGGACACTTTTATATATGATAATGATGTAGTTCTTGTGGTTGTTAATAGTGAAACTAATATAATGTAGAAAAGGCAAGGAGAGGGCCTCACTAACCTCACTACTGGAGTGCCAGATTGTTGCAAATTGTAGGATATTGTCAGTTGAAGATTCGTAACTATTTGTCATTAAACAAAAAGGGCAAATATATACCACCATTTAGAATTAATTTTGCCGACACTTACATTGTTGAACTTAAAGTAATGCCTAATTCGATGGCCTAAACACAGAATTCTAGCCTATGAAGATACTTTTTCATTATAGTTTATTGACTCTCAAGACTCATTCGATAAGTGTATTCCAGTCAGTTGTATATCCAACCTATTGCTAAAAACTGAACATACTACATACTATATAATGTCTTCATATCATAATTTGTGATGTCTTATTCACATTTACATTTGTTTGGTATTTGAATCTACTACTCTCAAAGTGGAAGAACGTGTAGGTTTTGCAAGCAGGCCAAAAAAGTGCCAGGAGAAGAGGGTTGTATTGCAGAAAAGTAAAGCATTTATGTGTTTTGTTTACAAATCATCCAGATACTCTTTGCCTCTGCCAAGAAGATTATGTTTATGCCAGCATTTGTTTGTTTGTGAACGAGGTAACTCAAAAAGTTCTTGACAGATATTGAGGACAATTTCAGGGAATTTTCATTCATAACTAAATGGGTTATCAATGGATTTTGATTACATTTTCAGGGAATGTTGGTCATGGCACAAGGAAGTGATTCGATTTTGGTGGTGAATATGGCTGCGGATCCAGGAATTTTATTAAAGGATTCATTAACAATGCCAGGTGGGCAGTTTTCCAAATTTTTGCTAATAACTTAGCTAAAAAAATGCTTCGGCAGAGGTTTGTGCCCACTTGTAGATTGATCGACTAAAAATAAATGAATACAAAAATATGGGTTCATTGTGTAACATTATCCAGTAATTACTGTGCCATTTTTTGCGCTGTTATAAACAATTTTTTGTATCTAAGTAGAGATTTGTTTGGGGAAAGAAGGGGCAAGCCAGGACATCAGTGTAAGGACCACTGGCATGCTCCAGAAATGGGGCAAGTTTTTAAAATGTCTTAAAATATCTTCTTATTAACAGCCACTTATGGCTATCGACTTGTTTTTTTCCAACTGTTCTGAATGCATTACTCTACTACTCTGCCTCTGATTGGCAGATGCCCATGGGCTACATAAAATGCAGGTGGCAGAGAGGACAAATCACATATAAGCAGGATCTGGCTATGTGGAAGATGATAGGCCCACTCACCAATACTCATGATCATTTCCTCAGGTAATGTCGAGTCACACCATGCTGCTTGTGCCATAATTAAGATGCAGAAAACTTCTTGTTGGATTCATAAAATATTGATGCCAGCCAATGGGTGTGTTATGATGAAAAGCTGTGAAATCTGATTGTGTTGTGTATGTCTTTAGGCTGCTCAACTCTGAGGCAATTTGAAGGAATCAGGGTGAAAAATTGTGTTGCAACTGAATTTGTATGTTTGGGCAGAACAAAGCAGAAATTAAACTCATACTGCCGTTTTCACTATCATGTGTATAACTTATTGATAAATTTGTGAACAAGCTCCCCATTTAAGACAGCATAAACCACTTATGGATGATACATTTAGTTTCTAATTGACAAATCATTGGTGGTGAGGTGGTCTGTTTTATTTACATACATTATTAACATTTCTTTTTGGTTTTGAAGGCTGTTGCTTGTTTTGCGATGGTTCAAGAATGCTGAGTTATGTTTGTTTTAATGAGCATGCTTGGGAAACAGATTCACATTAACTTGATTTTAGTTTGCTTTTAACATGTCCTCCCTCATAGGGGCCACCTCATTATGCCAGGACCCTGAGTGTCTGCCTATGCCTCGGGTCAGCTTTGAGTTGACCATTAGATTTCCTGACCCCTAGCTGAATCAATGTAAACTCACTAATGATAAAAAAGATTAAATTCTTATAAATACATCGTAGGGCAGAGATTAGACCCTAGGTTCCTTAACAAACCCCCCTTAGTATTAAGAGACAGAGCAACAGTGGTAAGGTCTGGATCGTAATGTTTGGTACTGTATGATTTTCAGGTATGCATATAAAGGTGTTCCTCAATCATTATATGACCTGTATTATTTCTTTGTTGACTTTTTTTATTGACATTTTGATACACAATATGATGTATTTTTTATTTCGACACTGAATGAAACAGATTTGCGTTTGTATTTTGTATTAAGCATACCTGTGTGCATATATGATTAAGCTAAGTAAAATTGAGGAAGCTACAGATGAAAAGCATTGGTTGAGGCAGATCTTTTCCTGTTTAACTGCATGTTCTTGCAGCCGATCAGCACCTGAATACATAGGTGGGCTACACATATGGACTCTTTTTTTGTATTATTATATGTTCAGGGATAAAGTGGGAAAAATACTGACTGAAATTTTTTAACAGGAAAAAAGTTATTGTGGAGTTCTCTACTCACGTTTCAAAAAAATTTAGAAGAGTTTAAATTTTTGTGTTGAAAAAAAATCTGCAAGTGCAGAGTCCATTATAGTCTGCATTGTTTCAAAAACTGTGAATAAATTTACTCTCAGTTAAAATGGAGTTGGTGTCAAAAACAAGTTTAAAAATGATGTTTCAGGAAATCAGATCCAATGGTGTCAGTGTAGGATCCTTAACTTTAAACATTTCACTCTGAACTCTGAACCTGAAAGTGACACTCATGGAGTCAATCATCATAAATACAGCAATGTTTACACTTGCAGTGTTAATATAGAGTTAACAGTTTAGTAGTTAAAAAATGTACTCAGAGGGAGTTCATTCCACTAAATAGGAGTGCTAATCAAAGGTCACGCTGATAAGTGTTACAAAGTTTTAAATATTTACTCCAAAAACAGTCAACAGTTACACTTGATGAGAGTTAAAGCACCAACTCTCCAAAAAGAGTGAAAATTACACTTTGTGGAGTGGATCTATACAGACACTTAAAACATGTTAGTATTAGCTCTGATTGTGTTCATTTGTCCATGCAGATTTTGCTATGTGGGAAGTTTACTGTATATGGTCTCAGCTGAGGTGTCCTGTTCAACAAATGTGACATTTCTGTGTCTTCTTTTGACAAGGCAGTCTGCAGTATAAATAACCAGCTGTCACCAGTTTACATGTACTCCTAAATAAAACACATTTTAAGGTTTGGGGAATCCAACACAATGGAGAATTTTAGCTAAGCAAGAAGACATATTGAGCTTTTGGGGGCATATTGAGATTAAACTATGAGTGAAAAAAACAATGTTCATTTGATACCAAAAAACAAGTGAAACATTCATTAAAAATGGTATATTTCGTTTTCAGTTAGCAGCTTTAAAGGATAAGTTCGGTTTTTTGACACCTGGACCTTATTTTTAGGATTAAATACGCTCGTAGACTCACCCAGACAATTTTGGCGGAGCTCAGAGCCGTTTTCTAGCAATTTAGATCTATCCAACGGCATTTTTTCTCATGCCATAGTAGCAGACGGGGCCAGAAATCGAAGCCCCTAAATTAGACATTATCTGCTGCCAGATAATGAATGAAATGAATGGCCAGTGTTATCACCATGTCAGCTCAACTTTGTTGTTATGGTCATCCGGGGCTTTACAAGGACGGGTAAATTTTGGTGACGTCATAGACAAGAGTGCAGCTGAGTAGAGCCACTGTTGTTGCTATAGGCTACACGGCTACATGACTATTTTTGTGCAACATGGTGGAATATTTTTCAGATGTAGAAGTGTCTGACGACGACCTTGAGTATAATGGATGCCCGTATCGTTTTGAGCCAGAATATACCGACGAGGAGCTATTTGAAAGGAGGAAGCAGAGGGAAAGAACTGAACAGCTGGCCAGAGAACAAGCAACCACTGCACGTCCACGAATGGGGGCTAACTGGTGGTGTTGTTGTGGACATTGCATGGCAATGGCAACAGAGGAGGAGTGCCTTTGCTGCTGAGAGTGGGACTTGAGACCAGAGGAAACACGTATTGATGCCCCCCAAAATACGATTTCTGGCCCCGTCTGCTACTATGGCATGAGAAAAAACGTCGTTGGATGGATCTAAATTGCTCGAAAACGGCTCAGAGCTCCGCCAAAATTGTCTGGGTGAGTCTACAAGCGTATTTAATCCTAAAAATAAGGTCCAGGTGTCAAAAAAACGAACTTATCCTTTAAAGTAGTCTAACTACAAAAAAAAAAAAAAAAATTTATTTAAGGTCTGTTTACTGCATGGTTTATTTTGCATTGCTGTGAAGCAGATGTTGCTGTGTTATGTCACCTGCTGTCGTTCTCATGTTGTTGCAACATTTGCATTTTTTTCCATTTTCAGGTAACTTGAGCTGTTGAAGTTTCATGGATCACCATCCTCACATTTTCTTTAAAAAAAGTCATACAGTCCAGACATGGTAAAGTGATGAATGATGACGTTCACTCTCAAAGCAATCTGAAACATCATGATTCTGCTGTCACCAGCACGGATGCAATGTAAAGTCTCTATTGTGCAGAGCCAGTGGGCTATATTAACTGGACATTACTTAGTTAATGTAATATCCAAAGCCACAGTATACAATGTTACAGTTTTACTACATGATCATTGTAAATACTGAGCCTTTAACAAAGGGTCTGTTTGAATTGGGATCAGTCGTGGCATCAGAGGACTTTAATCCCAGGATGTTTAAGATCCTCAAACTAGGCCTCATGATGACATCATCAACCCGCTGCCTCAGGATCCATGTGTTCACATCTCTGTATGCATGCACATTAGCTTTTTTGCACATTAGCCGATCTGCTGCCACTGCTGAGTGTGATTCCCGTATTTTTCTCACCTTTTTCGGCCCCTTCTTTCCCTCATCTTGTCAGCCCACTCTGGCCTGAAGTGTCAGAGGTGAGGAGGGCACTGAGTGGACAAATCTGCCCACAATGGGGTAAGTAAACACAGGCAGGCGCTCATGGTTTACAAAAGTTTGTGTGACACACCTCCATGCAGTAAATCAACACAGACTTAAGCATATTTATCAAGCCTACCATGCACAGACTCGCACAATTGTGCACACTGTAGTGCTAATTAAAGCCCTCAGTGTGAGAGAAGAAATATCTAATCCTGACATTTAGTCAAGGGAGATTTGGGGGGATGAGGAGAAATTCTAGCGCTGGGCTTGAGCTGGGCCTGGGGCAAGCTGGCAGACAAAAGGACAGCGGCAGGCAGAGAGGCTGGGATAGGGAGCGGCAGAAAGGTCATCTCCGTGAAAAGGCTAACGTGTCAGTGCTTTTGTTCCTGGCCCTCGGAACATATGTTTGGCCCTCCTCCATGGCTACCCCTGCTATCAGGATGAAATCTAACCCCCAGCCCCTGAACGCAAGAAAGAAACACACTTACACAAATGGACAAACTGGCACATGCACAAATAGACATACATACAGTGGACATAGGTTGTGGTCCTATAGCCTCCCACAGTTGTTTAGGATAAATGGATAGAGGTAGAGACCAGGGTTTAGGTTTAGCACTCTCTGTGATGGAAAGTAACACTAATGTGGAACACCTGTCTGCCCCTGTGCACAGAAGTCAAGATAAGAAAGAGGTGTCAAAGAGAAGAAATGAACAAGTGCTTTGGAGACTAATTCATGGAGAAATTATATTACGGCTTTTTTACTCTTACTTACTAAAGACACAGAACTACCGGTTAGCAACATAAAGAATAAAGAGTGGCTGTTTTACGATATTGCAGTGAACAAGCTAGCTGGCAAGTTAACTGGTGTTAGATAGAAAGATAGACAGATAGATACATACATACATACATACATACATACAAGGTGATGTATGCTCTTAGAAGCAGCTTGATTATAAATAACTCAGCACTATTTGTTGATCCCTTTTTGTAAAGAATTTAGCTGTCATTGTTTCAAAATGACTGTTTCAAAAGCACCCTACAGGGTTTATTAGCTATATTACATATTACCGTTGCATTCTACAACACGTTATGTGATAAAATCAAAGAGAAAAGATGTAGGAGAGTGCTGCTATTCAATTATATTATGGCAAATTCACATCGTATTCAGAGAGACCCATATTATCATCCACCGTTGTATAAAACAAGCAAAATACAATCACCCAACCAGCACTGGCTATGTGTCTGGAGGGTTCTTTGCATTTAGCGAAGGCTCATTCAATAAAAAAACTGTCCACTGTTGAGATAGATAGATAGATAGATAGATAGATAGATAGATAGATAGATAGATAGATAGATGTACAAAAGCAACGTCAGTTTTACACTATAATTACACAATTGTTGATAAAAAAAAATAGAAGTTTACAGTTAAATAACATTATTGCTGATTAATCTTACAAGAACACCATGAAATGTCCATACATATAAATGTTCTCTATTACCTTAAGCCACTTTTAAGATTTTTTTATGAGTGTTTTGTTGAATTGTCACCTGCCACATCAGATGGACTGTTCATTATACACTACACAGAATATATTACATTAATCCATCAGGGCAACAACCCATAACAAGTGCGAATGGGCAGAGCCTTTCAAAACTGCATCCAACAGATAATTAGATGATCCCTACAATTAGTATTTTTAAAAAGAAGAAATGAGCAGTAAACAGGGTCTTTTGTGGGCGAAAAAACGAAATAAAGCTTTTTGGGAACACCAAGTCAAATGATTATCCTTATTTGATCTTAGTCCTTACTGCTTCAATAATAAAGAGGTCAGAATGTCTGATATATTCAGTCTTAGTCTGTGTGTACTACTCCTACAGAATTGAGTTAAGGTATTGTTTGAGGTCATTAATGAGAGCCTCTGTCACTTCATGATTGTTAATAGTCACATGAGAGCTGAAGTGAACCCACCACTCAGCTCCAATCTCTCATCCTGCCTCTATAACATGGAGGCTGTTTGCCTCTTTGTCACATTGCCCCTTCACACCACTTGCATGTGCCAAGCATGATGACCTACATTTGCATAAAGTCTCTGTTGGCAGATTGGGTTGGTCAACAAGTCAAAGCCTGGTGGTCAACAAACACACCTGTCAAAAGAGATAATATGAAGAGAAGCATTAATGGTCAAAGATGTGGTGTGACCACAGACAGGGCTGCCATTTGTTCTTCAATGTTTTCTCTTTAAGCATTTCCTTTTTGCATGCCTAAGACCTCGCCTGTAGTGCCATCTGGGTCCTTTTTTTCTCACAAATCGGGTAAAATCAAAGTGCTGAGAGGAAAACAACACTCGAAAAAGGATAAATAAATAAATGATGGTGTGGGAATGGAGTGCAAATGCGAATGGCAGCCCGAGATGCTAAATGGGGAGAGGAGAGGAGAGAAAGACAGTGATTAGGCAACAGCAGTGCTGGTGATAGGCCTCTCTTCACAGTCTCTGTGGACCCCGAAGATGAGCCTGAGAGGGGGCAGACGGCAGACATGGCAACCTCTCAGCCCACATCAGGCTGTCGCCGACTGTGATGCCCACCCAAGAGACCACACCATGCTCTCTATAAGAGGGAACAAACTCATAAAAGCTATTATTGCGCAGATGGTTTGTGCTCTTTTCTACTCCAAAGCTGTCAGTGACAGAAGTAAGCGTTTGGTGCAACTGTGGAGAAAATGGAAAAAGACAAAAAGAAGGAGGGCAAATCTCAGGAGTTATGAAGCAGTTCATATCCATTCAGCCTTAGCTTGACCTTATCATGACAAACCACTCTTAAGATGCATGTGCATGTGTAATATCTTTCATTGAGCCCTTCTTATTTTCTGTCAAGAGACTGAAATCACAACAGTACCTCCAGGCCTACAGATCCTCTCCTACAAGTAATAATAATAGTATATTTAGTTTAAAACATTCTCAATGTTTAAAATCTAAATCTCAAAGCATTTACGTAGCATACAGGTACAGGTATTCACACAAGAGGCCAAGAAGGACTGAATTTTGGAGTGCTTTGCTCATAAAGAAAGTGTGACAGTGTCCAGCCCTACTGTTGAAAAAACTTAACCAGAAAACAAGAAATACTTTTTAATATTAACGGCTTTTCAATGTTAACAAAAATTGTAGTACCAAAAACTGACAAAAAATTCACAACACAAAACATTTGTATGGAAGCTATAGATAAGGAAGGTTTTGCAAAACTGTTCTATTAGTATGTATTTTAAGCCATTAGTCTGACATTAAAATGAGGTTCTACTCATTGTTTTGCCATATTTAAGAGCCAATACCATCATACAGTTATGTCACCAAAACTTTCTATACCTTACTTGAAACAATAGACATTATGAAGATGGGTTCATATACATGGGCTCACAGTTCATACATCTGCACCACCAGGTAACTTGTAATCTGTCCTGATCCTCAGTTTCCACAACAGTTTTTTTTCCCATTACATTTTCTACCGTTTATACTCCATTTCATTAACATATTGTCTCAAGCCCTATCCTCAGGATAGCATAAGAATAAAATATTTAATCATAAAACAGTATTGCCTCAAGTTAGAGCAGCCAGGGAGGAGTCATTTGTCTCATGAAATTATAAACAATGAGGGAGCATTTCTCCAGTTTTGTCTGTTTGCAAATGCTCCAATGTGAACCTGGACTAAACCTTAGGTAATTATGCTGGAATTTAACACATTGCGTTGTAGTTGGGACCAAAAAGACAGAGTTAGACAGCTCCTTCACACCATCAAACAGGGCCGAAACAATCCCCTGGCAAAAAAAGCCTGTGTAATTATTAATTCAGGGGTGCTGAGATTTACTCTAAGTGTACTTAAGTTTCCCTAATCAGAGCTGGGACCAAACATTATACTGAAATTAAATTACATATACATATACAAAACAAAGCATATTTGACAAAGAAAATGGGACTACGGATTTTGTTTAATTTTCCATCTCTCTCCAGTTTTTTTAAAGAGTAAAAGCAGGCTAGAACACCAGGACTATCCTGTTTTCAGGCCTTAGTGTCCCTGTCCCCAAAAATTTCCAAAAATGTAAATGTGTCCTGATATGGGACAGTCACTGATCTGTCTGTAGATATGTCGATCAACGTTGTTTCCAAATGTGGTGCCGATTTAACCATCCTCAAGAATCTGCTGCACGTTAAGAATCTGCTGCATGTTAAGGTTCACTGCTGATTGGTCTGTCAATGTCTTAATCAATCTCAGTGCAGCTGCAGCTTGCCCATCTTATCAGACAGCTGTGTAA
This sequence comes from Cetoscarus ocellatus, assembly GCA_037902135.1. NCBI lineage: Eukaryota > Metazoa > Chordata > Actinopteri > Labriformes > Labridae > Cetoscarus > Cetoscarus ocellatus. Next base: position 368,612 of record JBAMNC010001914.1, on the reverse strand, counting down.
CATCAGGTGGACAGTGAAAGAGCAGAAAGAAAGTATGCAAGCGGTTTCCACAGAGCTTCAGGTGAGGCACAGCTCACTGCAAGTACCATAAATTAATTTGTCTTGTGTTGCACACATGGCAAGAGCCAGTTTTCAATCCCCCAAGGAGGAATTTTATGAGGTCCAAAAATCTGGTCACCCTATGTGCATGACAAGTTTGCAGCCATTATATGGCTGAATAATTTTTCAAATATGACATCTACTGTGCCTCATATCAATAGCTAGCTTGACACCAAAACATTGTAGGAAACAAAACAGAACATAAAACATTTTGTTAAATAAAAGGATCAAAATGGATCAAAACTTAAGCAAAACAACTGGCCCCTGACTCTTCCATAGAGATTTATGTAAAAGGAAGGGGACAAAGAAATGACAAGCTGAAGAATACAAAGGAAGAGGGGCTTCAAACTTCAGTTTCAGTACACTGAAACCTAGACCAACACAGAGCCAGTCTGATAATTTTATGTTATTACACCAAACAGAGCTGAGAAAACGGATGGTTTTTTTTTCTTCAGCCTGTTAGCATGTTCATTTGTTTCTCCACACAAAGACTTGGGTATCGTTCTTTTATCAACCAAGAGTGTGTTCACTAATCCTTGGGCATTAATTCTCGAGACATTCTGCTGTGTGCTGACCAAAGGAGCTGTCTTACAATCAGGGCGTGAAATGCTAAAGAGCTTCCAGCCAACGCGCCTGCATGGTGTTTTCTCCCCACTACTGTTCATTTGACATTTAGTAAATCATTACTGCAGCCATGCCCTGAAGGAGAGGAACTCACACACATAAACACTGAATAAAATGAATAGACACACAAAAACACTCCCTGGATGGTAACTGTTTATTACGAAGTTAGGTGACCTGATTTTATCCCGTTGCCAAAATATGACACATTCATCCAGAGAAAATCCCTGAAGCATGCTGTCATTTTATGGAGCTGATTGTGAAGGAAAATCTATGCCTTCCTTTGCATCCTGTACTTGAGCACCAAAATGATTTTATTTCTCATACTGGTTGATCACATTATTCATACAAGTCTACTGAATTCCATAAATGTATCCTAATAAAGGCATCAAGTATTTCTGCATCTATGGCTTAGCACATTGTCTCAGGGCCTGTGTGGACAAATAGATTCTGTCAGGCTTTCACACATCCCAGACATGTGCTAAACTTCCTCCTAGCTTTATAATCGCTGCCAAGCGGGGGGGTGTAAGATGATAAAAACCTGAGCCATATAATGTCCACACATCTGTCCAGTCGCCTCCCATCTCCCCCCGTCCACATTCTGTCAGCGGCTGATGGACTGTTGATGGTCGGAGACATTTTGAGAGATTGACAGGTGACCGAGAGGAATGTCTCTGATTGTAAATGCCTTTCTGAGCCTAACAACAACCCTGAATCAGAGCATCAAAGAATTTACTGAATGAAAATTTTTCCTATCATACAGGGCCATTTTCATTATTAATTTTTTTTTATCATTTGTACACATGTGCAGTAAAACTGTTACTTTATGGCTCTTTATTACTTGAGGTACTTAGCAAGGATAATTAGGACAAGTATACATCCATACATCCATGTAAGCAGCTCTTTGTTGTGGCAACTTAAAAATAGGCAGCTTATAAAGCTATCAGGATCATTCTGTGGTTACAGTAAATGCTGGTACAAAATGTCTTTCAGCCAATGGTGAGAGCCATGTCAAGACTCAAAAGAAATTACCTATTTGTTATTAGCACAAGATGAAATGTTTGATAGTTACCGAAATGATCATCGCCATGAAAACTGAATCACAAACTGATTCGAGCTATGAAATAAAAGAGACCTCATTTGTTCCTCTCTGTTTTTATGTGTTTCTTACTTTCTTAGATTTGGCTTTTGATTTTAATTTTTAATTTTTGATTTTTATTTCTGCAATTTGTTGTGTATTGTATGTGTTTTTAATGATTTTTATAGACTTCTGTTTTTTTGGTTTTTGATTCTTAGTTTTATTATTGTATTTTTATTACGTTCTGTTCCTGTTGCGTAGTCACTGTGCAGCACTTTTTCAAACTTGATTGTTCTTTAAAATGTAGTGCAGATTTTATTCCTATTTTACTAATTAACAGATATCAACTCCCAATGTTTGTGTTGATGTTTAAATAGTAATATGTGCTCCTGAGGTCCACCAGGACAGTGTTCCTCTTAAAATAAGAAGTGGTCAGGCACAAAACTGGAGTCTCTACATCTTGCTCATGCAGAACATGACTGTCCTTTGGACCACAAAAAAAAGAAAAAAAAAAAAATAGAGGATGCATTGGGTTATGTCCATATGTAGGTGGGTAAGTTTAGAAATCAAGATTTTTCTGTGTGTTTTGGCCTTCCATCCACACGTAAACAGTGCTTTAGGTCACTAAAAAAACATATACTTTTGAAAATCTGAAGATTTTTAAAAACGCCATGTTGGCATTGAGGGCCTGTTAGAGCCCAGTATGTAACAAATGTAACCCGAAATGCAACAATGACCCAAAATTGTAGTAAAACCCAAAATGTAATATTTGGTCAACAATTTAACAAAAGTGTTGAACCCAAAATGTTATTTAAAAAAAATGTAATAAAACCAAAAATGTAATAAGAGGTCGATAATGTAACAAGATGCTGAGCCCAAAATGTAATAACTTTATTACATTATGGGGCATAATGTAATAACTGACCCAAAATGTAACAAGTTATTACATTTTGGGCAAAAACTTATATGTTTTGGGCTCAGCATCTTGTTGCATTATCAACCAGTTATTACATTTCGGGTTTTATTACATTGTTTTTTATCACATTTTAGGTCATTGTTACATATCAGGCTCTAACGGGGCCTGAAACGCCTGGCACTGACCCCTGGTGCAGCAGTAAGCAACCAGACATGCCCTGTGTACGCTGTAGCCAGCCCAAGATTGATACCTTTTGATACTTTTGATACATGATACTTTTCATTTTCAGCAGTTTTTGTCACAATTTAGAATTATGATTTGGACCCAGAACTCAAAAATCCAGCACAGAGTTTACGAGCTTTCAAACCACCCCTGATCAAACCAACCTTCCAAAGAAAGAGTCAGAATTTGTTTAGACTAAATATATTACGTGTGAAAACAATCTTGGTTCATTTGTGTCTTGCTGTTAATTGGGCCTTATGTGTTCTTGTCTCATTGTCTCTCAATGAAATTGTGTTATTTACCAAAGTTGTTAGGATTCTTTCACTTTTCCATAATTATTTGTGCAAAATTTGATTCAATATTAGTTCATTAAGGAGTCTTCCTTAAACTGAAAAAAACTGTCAGGCCGCAGATCAAGGGACCGTGAATATTGATGTAAAATTATTTGGGATTCCAGCGAATAGTTAAAAAAAGATAAAAAATTAAAAAAAAACTGAAGAAACAAAGGTTTTTATTTGCCTTATAAAAATGTTGATCAGTGGGCATCATGAATATTGATCAATGATTATGAACATTGAGATAAGGATGAATTCTCTGAGAACCCTGAGAATCTGTGTAATATTTCTTAATAGTCCTCCCAACAATCGCCAAAATATTTAATTCCAAAGTTAACATTTGTCATAGGTGTATACATCACAATACTTATCAGATACAGGTTTGATTTGAATGGACCCACCTATTTTGGTTTCTGATGTTCATCAAGTACAAGGGTCGTGTCCTTAAACAGCCACATTATCATGCATAGATAATTCATCTCTTAAATCAAACTCCAGTCTCAATTTATCAGCAGCACCCTTCAATGCTGCGATTCAGATCACTATCCCCTTGCTTAATTAAGGCAAATGGAGCAGGAGATCATTAGTTGGTGCAAATAATCTCTTTCCTTTGTCATGATATTGTTTCATAAAAGTGCTTTAAGCCCATCATCTGTATGATTAGCTAATAAAGAGCTCCTAATGTCTTGTTTTGCACTCACAGGGCACATCCTCCTTTAAATCCATAAGCTCTTAAGGCGGCCATAACTGTCTTATTCATGAAACCAGTAAGGAGTATAAAAGTAGCCTTTGCAGTCTGTACACATTCACACACACTTAATATCATGGAGTGAAGAGCTGAGGATTGAGTGTGTGTGGATAAGAGCAATATCCACCATCAATTAAAGATGGAGATAGGAAGCAAGACGTTTTAATGCTGGCCTTGAGGCTTGAGTGGGCAGAGACATAGAATCAATAGTAAAAAGAAAGAGAGAATGTGTTCTCCATGAGGATTTTATTTGGAGGACAAAAATGCTCCTGAATGTATAATAATTTTACAATATTGATCAGAAAATGATCATAGTTAGCTTTTTTTCCAACTGTACAAGAAAGAGGATGAGAATTAAGTAATGACGTATATAACACTAAAAATCCTTTCTAGTTTTACACCAAATAATTCAATATATGTAATACAGTTCTGTTCAATATGATGTAATGCTATGCTATACTGTTAAATAAAATGTTAAAATGTTATGCCGAGGATGCAATACCATATCTATATATTATCTTCTATAAGGGTATAATGGTTTGTGTGTTCTCACCAAACCATTTCAGTACCGGCTGTTCAGCTCGTTAGACGTGCACCAAACAAATACATGCATACCTGTATGCAAACTGGTATTCTACAATGATCCATACACTGTAGCTCATCACACAAGCTAACTGCTCCTCATTGAAGTCTCTAGTCAGAGATTATCTGTGTTTCCTCATGAAACACACCAATGAGGACAGGCAAACTTAAAGTGATGTGGAGACATTTTTCACCATCTGCAGTGATTTTCAGTTTTTTGTTGACCGGCAGTTAGCTGGCTGAAGAGGAAACGGTTTAACAAATGCAATAAAGTCTTGTTTTGAAAACTTGACACCAACAAATATTGATTCATAGCAGGATTTGCTTTAGCTAAACTTACCATACCATACGTAAACACTAGAAATGATTACATAATTCTTTTTGCAGTGCCACATGACATGTTCACCTTTTTTTCTATTTCATTATTACTGCTGACATTATTTCAAGATATTTGTATTTTTGTAGGCTATGTACTACCCATTTTTTAATGTGAAAAGGCATTAAGCCCTATTTTTACCTCTTTTGTCTGGAGTAGTTCTGAGTAAGTGGACAAAGACTGCAGATCAGTGCTGTGTGTAGGGTCACCTGTGGTGGGACAGGTATGGTGGTTTGATGTGCTCTGACTACCTGCCCAGTGAGGTTCGCCGCACCCAGTCGACAACGAAACAGTGAACTGATTTCCTCTTTGGTGGAGCGTTGTTCAACAAGGCTGCTTATATCACTGTTTTGTCCAGAGCATGCATTGGCCAGGGTGTTCAGAACCTCTTCATTATATAACATTGCAATGACTAAATTTTGTGCTGCATTGTGAAACTTCTTACAAAGCTGTCACCTGTGCAGGAAATTACTGCTTCACAAACGGGGTACATAAATGAAAACCCTGTCAGGTTTCACATTATATATTCACAACTTCATTCCATGCTGTGCCCATGGTACACCCTCTTAGCCCTGGCACAGATGGAAGAGGTGAGCTTTGGTGTGAAACATTTCAGTATGTAAAAGCACATGCTAGATTACGTGGTGGGAACACAATGCAACCATTCTTCATGGCTGAAACTATTAATAATGGCAGAGGGTTGTATCTGCTCAAAATACTTCAAATTAAGCCAAAAGTCTTTAGACTTTCATTCATGCTCTCTGTATTATTCTGCACTATGCTGGCCCTGAATCTGCATCTTTATTGTGAACTGCCTGCATTGTATCACGACTTCATGACGTTTGAGTTCCTCAGCCAGGTTCCCAGGTGTACAGGCTCCCAGGGGAGTGGAGAAAGGGAGACATTGTGTGTTACAAGGGAAAATGGCCCTTGTGTGAGTGTTCTCTTGATCTATGCTGCCTCTGTCCCCCTTTATACAAAACTACATGATTAAGGTGGGCACAATGCACATTGTCTTGTTTTTTGTCCTGCTTTTTCTCTATGCACTGGCCTCTTTTGCCTTACAGCATTTTACATGCTCATTTTTCAGTGCAATCTTTGAAGATGTGATAAATTCAAATTCTCTGTTTCCCTGGGTTTACCTTGTTTCCATCCTCCACAGACTGCCCCAACACCTCATCATCACTTTAGCTTGGAGGGAAAACCCTGCCATGATGCCAGCAGCGGGCGAGCTGCCCATCGTCTTCTCAGTGACAGTGAACATGTTTGTTATTCCTCGCTCTCCCTTCGCCCTGTCCAACACATAAGGTTATGTGGACCACAGAGAGCTGTGTCCGTGTTCCAGCCCTAGAGGCAGGATGAAGAAACACGCTGAGGTGGGGAAACGAGAGGGGAGATAGTACGACTCGCGCGCAGAGGGACCTATTGGGTTCACCCCCGGGGTGTGTATGAGTGTGTGTGGACAGGGTGTGTTCAGCCGTCTCCGTTGTGGTGGAAGTAACCTGGGATAGGGGACCTCGTGAATGGACGGAGGGATGGGAGGGGTCAGGGGTGGAGGAAGCGAGGAAATAGGGAAAAGAATAGGGTAGAGGTTCATTAAGATTATTGCTATTGAGTGTGTGGGGGGGTTGAGGAGGCAATATTGCTAGTGCCTCAAGCATTTGGTCATTTTCTCAAAAACAGATGAATATTTATTGTGGAGTGTTACAACGCAAAGGGCAGAAAAGAGCTTATTTGGTCAAAGAGTATCTTGGTATTTAACTACAGCTACTGATGTCTTTGACATATTTTGAGCACAATTTACCTTCAGGGCAGAATGAAATCCCTCCTGATCCATATTCAGGTTCATCACAGGAGCTCCATATCAGAGCACCCTTTCTTGTCCTCAGTCTGTGCTGCTGTTTAGCCTCAAAGCAACACAAACGCTACAAAACAAAGAGCAATCATGGTCACATTACAACAAAACTCTTAAACTATACTGAGTGTGAATTTATCTACGAGAATCTGCAACTGTATTTGCCATTTTGTACCTTTTTGGATGCAAACAGCATTATTTAAAAGATTTATATCTGCCCTTTGGTTGTTGGGTCAATCTTCCAAGATATGAAAATTCATATTAATCTACAATCTCTATATTTGGTGTAAATGACTTTTAACCATTAAAACATCCACTGTCAAACAACGAAGCCATTGGAGGATAGCAAAAATAATGAAAATTCTCAAGTGTTCACTTGAGGTTGTATTATTACCTCCTCGCGCTGGGAATGATTAACCTGCAGTGACTGTTCTAGATCAATTTTACTGGGTGGACCAGGCTGGGGCCAAGGGTGTTGTCAGAGGGACACATTCAAGCATGGCAAAAGAGACAAAGAGAAGTGTTCAAGCATTCAAAATATTTAGTATAAATAATGACTAAGTAATACACAGCACTTGTGTACAGTTAAAGTATTTCACTTGAAATTTAGTTTTGTTGAATGCTAGTTACATTTTTCTATAATATGTCCAAAGAATTTTATAAAACAAACAAAACATTCTTGTTGGCTTCAGTAACAATGCAATGTTCAAGCCTTCAACATATTTAGTTCTGAATTAAGAACAAAAAAAACCATTACTGGTATTTGTGTCAGTAACAATGCTGACAATGAAAACAAAATAAAACAATAAGAGCATCAGCTAAAGCCATTATAAGGCTAGTTTAGAGGGTCTCTGCACCCCAGTCTATTTTCCTATATAGGATTTTAAAGTACAGCGACTGCAAACTGATCAACAAATGCATCAAGACTCAAAGCCTTTTCCCTCCTAGACTCAATGCTCAGTACACCCAGATTGCTTATCTTTCATCATTCATGGTAGATCCCTAAATCATCAATACTTGAATCCTACAATTGAGCAAATGAGAACAGGGTCTTTATCTCGTTTTGACTATCTGACCAACAGCAGTCATTACACAGTACTCTACAAGTTTAGAGCTCAGTATTTTTTGTTGTTTTGCAGATGGCTGTGTTGCATCACATTGCTCAGAAATGTTCAACACTTCATCCCACACATCATCAAAAACCACCTCCTGCCTGAAGTCATGTAATGTCTGAGCTAAAGCTTCAACTAAATCTAAAGCTTTTGAAATGTCAAGTGTTGCTGAAGACTTCACTGTTTTTCACTTGTTCTGTCATTTCAGTTTGAACCATGTCTGCAAAACAACCCAGAACCTTGATCTGGATTATCTTGCTTGTGTACTTTGCACAATGAAAGGAAGTTAACCTTTTTTAACAGCTTTACCATAGTTAGCAATTGTCCCTAGAATTTCCAAGAAATGTCCTCTGTTTTCAGAGTCTACGGACTCATTGTGACCTCTTTCAGTCATGGTTTGAGTGGAAGTATGTAACAGCACTTTCCCTGTTGTTTTATATTTCCCCTGTTTTCTCTGATCTGTTGGTTGTGTTTGTTGTTTAAGACATTGACCAGTGTTGCATTAGCTGCAGCAGCTTTCTGATAGTCCCTCCAGATAACTTCAGCTTGTGCCTCTCAGACCTTGTGTGCACCACAATCCCCACTCCACACACACACACACACATACACACCCACACGCACACACACTTTATAGGTTATGTCTGTGTAGATTCTCAATCATCCAGGTCATGGTTATCTTGAAGATTCAAAACGAGGCAACTTCAACACAGTCCAGTTGCCTCGTTTTGAATCTTCGAGACACTTAATAGGTTGCTTTCTTGTAGTTTTTGAATCCAGATGTTGAGTCAAAGATGGTGTCTGGGCTATGAGGAGGGCTATAATTTCTTCAGGCATAACAATACACAGACTCCAAGTTTTTTGAATTCTCAAGCCAGGGGTAGATGTGGCACCAGGCTGCCTTGAAGCTTCTTCATCTGTCCCCCATCAAGGTCCTTGGGAACAAATCCAGGTTTGGCTGCATCGGTGGGTCTTCTTTACTTAGCTTATATCTGTGGAGAAAGACAAACCAAACACATGCATACATTAAATTCACACAAGAATATGAAACGTATCCCCTCTGTCTTATGCAAATGTTCTAAATGTTCATTAAACTGCACATTTCCTAATGCTACTATTGCTCTCTCGCTCTTTCTCTCTCTCTCTCACACACAAACACACACCAACCCCCCCCCCCCCAAACACACACACACACACTTTAAGCAAAAGTATTTTTTCTGCATCCCAAACCTGATGGTCCAGTGCTCGTGGATGCACATGGATCTTCTGTCTGTGTCTCAAACTCTGCTTGCATGTTCTTCAGGCTCTTCTTCTGCTTTGTGGCCTTATTTACAATCACTCCAAAGTTCACTGGCTCTCTTTCTGTGGCCTCCTCAGCCTTCTGACATGTCTCGTCTGCTTTATCTACGTAGCTCTGTCTCAGAATCTGCCTCATCATTTTTGTCTTTCTTTTGGGGGCAGAAATAGGAGGTAATATCTTTTTTACTCTTCATTTTGAACATTTGACAAAAGAAATGGAGTGGAATACAAACACGTCAGCAAACCAGAATATAAATGACATGACAGATTATGGGGTACTGCTGCTGGCTTGTTTGGATTTTTGTTGCAACAACGTTAGCCTTTGGGTTTACATCTGGCTGACAGCTGCTATTAACTAAAGGTAGTCAACAACATTTCCTGACCAGTCTTACCTTGTAACAGTTACCCTAACAACATAGCTTTGCTTACCTTAATTCTCCATTGTAATTCTTCTTGTATGACTCTGGTATGATTCTGTCATCATACTCTCTTTCTCCTGCATGTCAGCCAACAAACTTGTGGCAGTGAAGCTCTTTAAGGGGTTTAACTAGAACCAAGTGCCACAAGCATTTGTTCCATACCACAATACCACAGCTTTTGTTATATTTTTTTTTTTTTGGTGTGGAGGGGGGCCACAGGGGGGTCCAGGCTCAGCTTAAAGGGGCACCGGCCCCTGATGGTCCATCTCCAGATCCACACACAGTTAACCTGACACACAGAAACTTTCAAAAGCATATCTGGCAGGTGACTGGATGGTCATTACATCAGCCACATTAATTACAGGCCAATCAGATTATGTAGGACAGAACATGAGCCACCACATAAAACAAACTCTCAACAAAACATGTTGGAAGGAGAGCAAAAACATCCTTTCTATAGAGAAGTTTGTAGCATTGTTATTTGTCTATGCTATGCTCCATAGGAGCAATAATTTCCTGCTGTCATCTTACTCGTACCTCCCACCTCTTCCTGCTTTAGAGGACTCTGAATGGGCCGTGCCACTTTGGGCCATTCACAGTCATTGTAGACTGTGAGCTTAGATGGATCTGCCTGATTACAGGCATTGAATCAGGCTGATCCATCTGCACTGCAAGGTTAGGGGCCAGTCTCATTAGTTGTATTTTATTAAGGATTTTATTGTAATTAGGGTCGTGGCTTATATGACAGATTTGGTCATTGTTTGTCAAAAAGCTTTAGACTTGCCACAGACTTCTTTGCCTGACAGAAAATTAGTTAAAGACAGTGTTCTTAACATGGCAGCAACAGACTGGACTCAAGACCACTCATTGAGAAAACATCCCCCATGCTTTATCCAGTATTTCCTCCAGTCCATATCCAAAGTCTATTTTTTTATGTAAATAGTTGTCTGAACCTTATATAGAGCTTTTTACCTTGTGACCAGCTCAGAGTGCTTTTGACCAGTAAGTGTCAGCTAGCATTGAACACTTTGAAGAGCTGCTGTACAAACTTTTTATTTTATCTTTACAAAATGACATACTCAAACCCTAAACTCAAGAGAGTCAATTAGTTTGTTGAATGTGCCTTTAAGAAAATTCAAGTGAATAAATTCCATACATGTCAGGCCAATAAGAATGAGGTTTATCAAATCAGTAACTTCAGTGCTTAGCAACTGCAAATTAGCTATGTCTTTGACCGGATGCAGATGACATGCAAGAAGTAAAATGGGAGCTAGCTACAGCATTGGGTCGGCCACATTCTGTTTAATCATCTTTCATCCAAATCTATTTCAGTGTAAGTAATTAATATATTTATCAATGAATTTTGGTGAGTAAGGTAAGTAATAAAAGTACAAAATTGAACATTGTATATGTATATGTGTATGTATATGATAGCACAGAAAAACAGATATAAATGTCAACAGTAAGTTTAAGACACTTTGGACCCTTTACAGAACCTGGGACTTGATTTGAATCATAAGAGCAGCAAAGTCTTTGCTAGAATGTCTCTTCAGTGTGTCTACATACCACAATATCAATGAACCCCTCCACTTTCACCAAGTCTACACTCAAATGGGGGGTTTAAATCATTTTCATTTGGATGTTAGTAACAAGAAATTCTTCATCATCAAATCATAAGCGAGTAATGAGCTAACAGCTTGTTAATGTTAGTGATAGTATCAGGATAACCTACATCTGTTGCTGTGCTTTGGGCTGGTTCATTACAGAAAGCTATATTCTAAAGAAATTCACCAAACATATACAAAATTCAGTAGAAGTCTGTTTGTCACCACTGTAATTGTACTTTGAATTCTGACTGGATTGAATTGCTATTTGCTCTTCACTAGTTAGTTTTTCTGTCCGTCAGGGGGTTCTGTAAAAGGAAAACTCAAATTGAAAAAAAAAAAAAACTAGAAAAGCACTCGGAGAGCGCAGACCTCAGCCAAGATACAATTCTGGATCACCACGTACTGTTATGACGACCGAGTCTCTGCTCATGTCTGTTCATGTGGAGAAGTCCTCTGTTGGCATTGCAAGGGAAGCTGGGTAATGTAATGACACAGGCTTGAAAAATGTTGACGTGAGTTAACAAATGAACTACACCTCCCATAATGACGTAAAGGGGGCAGAACCCTCACAGCAGCTGAGGAGAAATTAATGGGATTTGCCATTATAAATGTTTTTTTGTTTTTTATTGTGACGTCAATCTGGATCAGAGCCAGATAAAATTGACCGTGATGATAGAGTTATATTATATATATTATTGTGCAAATTTTGAAGCGAATCCATGATGTCAGAGATATGATTTTTTTTTAAATACAGCCCAGTGTTAAGTTATGGGATTTTTCACAAATTTTGGGAATGTTTTACATCCAGACAAATCTGCGGATCACCACCAAAATGCAATGGCTTCTTCCTTGGACCAAACCACACCTCTGGTAAAATTTTCATGTAAATCCATCCAGTAGTTTTTGCTTTATCTTGCTAACAGACAAATAAACACGCAAACAAACAGACAAACAGACCCTGGCGAAAACATAACCTCCTTGGCAGAGGTAATAATAAACATCTAATCTGGAGATATCTAGTCATCTTGTTTTAATGTTAAGTTGATGAAAAGAAGCTAAAAATGTGCACATCAAAAACCCTAAGTGACACAAGGCAGGCTGTGAACTCACCATCCTCACCTTTGACACACTCGATGCTGCTGTGATAGCCCTTTTTGTTACAATCCATTGGGTCAGGAGTTCACAGTCCATCCATCATCGTCCACAGAGGCTTGGTCCCCTATTTTTAGAAAGAGTGCAGAGGAAGAGAGGTTGAGAGGAGGAAGAAAAGTATTGAAACAGGTCCTGTCATAAAACATATTGGAGATTCATCAGTCGATTGTCTGTGGTCACCTGGATCTGGTTTCTACAACTCACTCAAAGGGGCCTTTAAAAAACTTAGTCACACGGGCAGAGAGAAGCAGAGAGACCTTAGAGAATTCAAACACTTGTATACAGGATGCCAAGTATGTAGTAATAAAGTGGATCCAGTGCTGCGTGAAATGAAATCCAAACAGGATGATTTGTATCAGTAGTAGGTCCACAGCAAATTAAGCTAAAATTTTGGTGTTGGTAAAATTTCAGCAAGTGCAGAGTTCTTTAGTCTCTTGAAGGAGTCAAATCTCTGAAAATGTACTCTTGACTGAAAAACATTATTAAACAAGTGTTAAAATGATGTCCAGTGAATGATATCCATAGGTGTCACTGTATGATTTTTAACTCTGAACTCTGATCCTATAAGTGACACTTGTAGAGTCATTTATCCCACCCATCCCCCAGTATTGGACAAGTGCCAACAGATGCCACAAGCCCACCTCATGAAAACCATAATGTCAATATATTTTTATTTACTTAAATGTATGCGCTTTAACTGAACATGGTATCTTTATTTCAGCTAATTTTCCCCACAAATATACAACAATGTTGCACTTTTCAATGTTAATGTAGAGTGAACACTCAAATAGTTAAAAATATACTCTGAGAGAGTACACTGAACTGATCAAAAGTCACGCTCTAAAGTGTTACAAAGTGTAAAATTTTTATTCCAAAGAGAGACAAAAATTACACTTAATGAGAGTTAAAGCACCAACCCTTCAGACAGAGTGAAAACAATTATGTGGTGTGGACCCATATAGACGCTTTAGAGGTGTTAATATTAATTCTGATAGTGTTAATTTGTCTCAGCAGTTTTTGCTTTATAATAAAGATCCACTGTAAAGGCAACATCTGGTTAAATCACTTGTTTAAACTTGCTTCTTAATTTTGACTACCCATTTACATACCAGATGAAGTTAAAACAAAAACAATACACCTAGAGGAAATAAGTGGAAGCCAATGAGAGACAACAGTCATGTGATATGTACTAATTTTCAATATGAATCCAAATCTAAAGAAATTTGCATTTATTCTGTTGACCGTGTGACATGTAATTTGGTAGAAATTTGCATTTTTTTTTTAAACCTAGAATCAAACCAAAATTCTTACAACATGTCTATATACTGCTATGTGTTCTCAAAACAACCACACTCAGGCCAAAACAGCCACAAACCCATAATAGCCGGGATTTTATAAGGCCCCTGCAACAATATGTATTGTCTTATAATGTTATTCAGATTTGCTGGACAGGGTTTTTTACTATTTTATAGCAGATGCCCTCACTTTTAAAGTGCCCAAACAAAATAAGAAAATAAAATTCTCTGTTACCTAAAAAGAAGTCAAGCACAGAGTCTGCCCTTATTCTGAAATAGCATAAAAAAATGAAATGTTCCAAATATACTTTGTTGATAATAATTGAAATGTTAAAGAAATACTAACTGAATTTTGGATGGGAATAATTGTGTTTTTTTTGTTTTTTGTTTTTTGTTTTATAAAAATACATCAGTGGCATCATGTCCATAATATGAATCAAAGTAAAAAATAAAATAAAATAAAATAAATTAAAACAAAATATTAATTATTAGTTAAACAACTGTACGGTTAAAATAGAGCATTTGATGAACGATAAAGAAAACACTGTCACATTGAACTTTTCTGATGTGTCCACTCTGTTCTTTAAGCTGATACTGCACAGAAAAAGCAAACAAGTGAATTTTGTTAATAATCCCTGACACAACCCAGACTGTATCAATCAAGACAAAAGGGACATTTTTTCTTATAAAAAAAGGTCAGTCCATCATATTCTCAAACTGGCAATGATGTGCTGAAGTTCAGAAAATAAGCACTTCTTTCTTAATATGATCAGGAATGAAGTTGGTCAAAATATACAATTTAAATATACAATACAATGCACCTAGCTGTTATATACTAAGATTATACTGTATTCTAAAGGGATTAATAGCAGTAATTCGGGCAAGAAAAGAGAAAATAAAAATCTTATTTTCTAAAGGGATTGCTCGTAAACCTAATCTACTGTACAATTTCAGAGACAAATTACAAATCTGTCCTGTGGAGTTAAAGCCTTTTTTTTTTCCAAAGTCCAATCCTTTTAGAAAAATAAGATTTTCCTTGATCTACTTTAAATGATTCCATCATTTTTTAAAGAGTGCAGGTTGGCTGCATTAATTCCAAAAATGAAATGAAATAAAAATAGGATACGGATTTTAGCTATCCTTAAAACAATTACAAGCCCTGTTTAAAACACCCTTTGTTTCTGCTTAGGATGTTTTGCAACATGGTCATGAAACCTGATATACTGCTAAGTTCTAAGTGTATAAAACATCACAACAGGCTTCAAATAAATACTGTAAAAAAGGTTCGATTTTGTGCATTGCATATGCTGTTTTTTAAGCTGCTCTTGTTTTTGTGTACATATCAATTTACTTAAAGGTAGTATTTTCCTCCACGACTGTTTTGCCAATAGTGAAGTCAATATATGCACTACCCTAAGGGGAATAAAGAGACTAATGCAGCAAATGGAGGCCTGTGCAGCTACTTTTGTCAATAGCAGGGCTGGAGATCAGGCATTGAATCTTTCCAACGAAGTCCCAGTTCTCCAGATACAGAGACTTCTACCTTCATCAGATGATTATCTGATTTACCCGTGAAATTCATGCCATGCAGCCTCACAAGAGAACATGCATTCTCTAAAACAAAAACACAGAAAGTAAGACGGGCATTCACATGCATTTACAATGCACACAGGGACTCACACAGAGAGATGCTGAGGAGAGGAAAGCACACCATCCCCGTATTAATTTTTCATAACATCATGCTCAATACAAAATGCAATAAGTGTTTCTTGTAAGACGACTCCCTGGCACTTATAGCACTTGAGCATGCAGCAAGGTTCTCCTCAGAGGTCCAGCCTGCGTGTTTGTCTGACTTACTTTGTCTCTGGCAGGATGACATTGGATGCTGAAGATGCCCAAGGGCTGCAGAAGAGGAGGGATCCCGTATACAAACACAAGAGGAGAGATAGAGGATGTGGGCAGAACATTTAACTAATTCCATCACTTTGGGACAATAAATTCAGAGGACAGATTGTGTTAATCTTCCATTCTTTATCAAACAGTACCGCGTAAGGTATCTATTAAAAAAAAAAAAAAAAAAATCAAACCAGGAATTTAAAAAAAAACAAATGAGGTCTGATAATAACGAGAAGCTTAAATATCTATAAAAAATAATATATATATGGCCGTTTAATGCCTCTGCAAGTTATACAAGTGCAATGCAATACTGGGTCAAGAGGAGCAAAGGTGGTATTTGTGTAGGTGTAATTCATAGAAAAGTTATATACAAGAGATCAACATGAGATCCTTGGACTTTGACTTTGTACGTCCAAGATGTAATCCATAAATGAAAAAGTAAGAGAGGATGTTTGTGCAAACTTCCAAAGAAATGCCTCACAGAGTTTTTGAGATATTATGTTTACAAGCAAATGGATGATCATGAGGCCAAAGGAGGCTTGACCTTGTCCTTCCAAAATATTACTATTTCATTCTTAATTTTAAGAGTCCATGTATGCAGAAATGGGAGAAAAATCCTTAAACTGTTATTTAGATTTTATGTTCACAAGCAATGGGTGAACATGATGGATGATGACCTTTGACCTTTAAATTTAAAAACGTAGATTAGTTCATCTTATAGTTAAAGAGGGCAAATTGACAGAAATCCCTCAACAGATTCTCAACATATGTTCACAAGCAAAGTTTGACTGGACTCCATGACCCTGACCTGCGACCTGTGACCTTCAGAATCCACACAGTCACACAAATGAATATGAGATCCAAAACCTTGACCTTTGACTTCCAAATACTGATTGAATCATCTATGATTCAGAGCAGACATTTATCTAAATCTTGTAGAAATCCCTTAAAGCATTCCTGAGCTATTACTTTGGTGAAATTGCATTCACAAGCAACTGATGAACATAGTGCTTCATGGCCTTGACCTCTGATGTTTAACCACAGAATCTAAAAAGATTATCCCTGTGTTTTAAGAAAACACTGGTGCGTAATCTTAAAAAAAAAAAACAATCTTCAGCATTCCTGTGATACCCAATCAGCAGGATTGCGTTCACAAGCAAAGGATGATTATGAGACTCCAAGACTCCATGACTTTTGGCTCAGAACCTTATAATCCAACCAAATCATCTATGATAACAGTGCACATTTTTGCAAGGTTTGATCCCTTCAATGGTTCATTAAATATTTTGCTTGAAGAGCAAAGGACCCACACGAGGTTCCATGACCTTGTCCTATAGCCCTCTGAATTACTTAACCTTGAGCTAGTGTGAACATTTGTTCAAAGTTTGTGCAGAACATTTGTTGCATTAACTCTTTAAAGAGATTGTGTATTTGATTTTTGTATAAAAGACTTACTACATGGCTAATGTACCATGACCTATGTACATCAAAAACATATCTTCCTCCTTCAGTCACAATAGGAATCATGAAATCTCTCTGACCTTGACGTTTCTCCTCCAAAATCTAGAAAGACCATCTTTAAACCAATGTGGTCATCTGTGTGAAATTTTACAAAATTCCCTGAGTAAAACTTATAATGTCCAGTTGGCGAGGTTGCATCAGTGTGGACATTTGTGCATAGTTTGTCATGCTTGTTATTAAAATTACAGTCACAATCAAAGAGTGATCATGAGGCTCCATGGACTTGACCTTTTGGCTCGTGACTTTAAAAAAATCTAATACGCTCATTTTATAATGAAAGTGGACGTTTCTGCTATGTTTAATAAAATGTCCTTGCATCCATAATGAGACATTGTGTTCCACCAACAAAATATTACCATGATGGCTCATGACCTTGACCTTGACCTTGCACTTTAGAATGAAATCACTTTTTTCATTAGTAAGAATGGACATTTGTGCAAACTTCAATGAAACTCACTTGCAATATTCTTGAGATGAAGCATTCATACAATTGTGTTTACAAGCAAGGCTAAGCTCAAGGCTCCATGGACTTGACCTTTGAACTATGCCTTCCAAAATCTACTCAGGTTATTCAGAAGGGTTGGCATTTGTACAAAAACTGATAAAAGTCCCTCTAAGCATTTTTGAGATTGTGGGTTCAAAAGCACAGATTCATTATGCAGGTCCTTTATTTCGATCTTTGACCTATTACCTCCATAATTTGAGTCCGCAAATGTGAAACAAGAGTTGTCTTTTGTTTGATGAAAATCTCTTGAAGCATTCTTGAGATACTGGGCTCATAAAATATCTTGAATGGGAAACTCCTTTAACTTGGCCTTTAACTGGGCAGCAGCCACCAGGGTTGAAAATGAAGCCCATACAGAAGTGCCAGTAACATTAGTTCCTTGTGTTTCTGTGTCAGGCTCGCTGCAGGAGCCCTGGAGGTTCTATGACTGTGTGTGGAGGTGGGGCATTTCAACCTGAATTAACATCTTTACAACCTGCTTCAAAAACGAGCAAGGGTTGATCTAAAGTTGAATAAGTAGGGTCCACAGATATGCATCAACAACATTCCAGTTAATTAAATGACTGATATCAGGACGAGGCTTTGTCCAGTTCTTTCTACAATGCCTTCAACCTATGGCCTTCAAAATCTAAGCAGTGAATCCTGAAGTCTGAATGGATGTTTGTAAGCTCCAAAAATGGTCTTTTCCTTTACAATGTTTTCAACATATATTGCATTCATAAGTGCCTGGGGTGTGGATAGCCATAAGGACAACTCAAAAATTCTTTAGGCCTCAGCTGTTGGTGTGGAGACAAAAATCTGTGCCATACTTCTTGCCCTTAACCCTGACGCAGGTATACGTTTGCATAGTTTAGGTAGGATGTTTTCAAAAACTGTCAGCATGACTTGTTTTTAAGGTAAAGGGACCCTTTTTTCTTAAGCTTAAATTTACACTAAAGTGCAACATTTCTCTCAGTGTCCATTTCTCTTTTCCTCAGCAATTAGCTGCCTTGCTAATTGTTAAAAGTGCAACGGAATCACAGCTGCTTTAGAATTTGCATGAGTCAGCTGTATGTTTGGGAAAGCCTTGAGAGAAAAAAAAAAGAGACATTGACATGCAAATGATTGTCTTGAACTTTATTGAGCGGGTACATTTAAGTTAATTTGCCGTGGGGAGTGGCTAATGGAAGTAGTCTCCTCCAGTAACTCTTAAGGAGTCAATCCACCTGATTTAGAGGAAGCATGCACATAGATCTTTTGATTGACAGAGCTGTTACTCTGCGTGTGACATAACTGATGGACAGAAAGAGAAGGGAGAGGAGGAGGGGGTTTTGGGGAGGTCCGGCACTGCTTTTGCACTTCCTGCATCATATTAAGACGCCCTGGTGTACAGTATGTTCCAGATGTTTGACTTATCCTGGTGGGAGAAGCAGTCAAGTATTGTTTTAAAGCCTTCAGGGTGAATCATAAATGTTGCACGGGGGACCTCATGAAAAATGCAACACGTACGCCCCCTTGGCTAAAACAGAGCGCTGATGGACCTTTGGGAGTGAGGCATGTTAGTGTAGCATCATGCCACAATTACAATCATAACAAGGAAGCAGGTTTATGGGGATGACAGTAGAATAACAGGAAGTTTGTTAACCTCAAAGTTCATTACAGTGAGCACAGATACAAATGCTTTTACTTTGAGAGTACACACAGCATTATGGCACTAAAAAAGTAATTTAATGTAAAAAATGTCATAATGGTAATGTGATTTGTATGAACTTTGGGCACTGTCTCAGTCAATATATTACATACTAACCTGAGGCATTGAGGGGAAAAGAAGGCCATTTAAAGAGAAACACCCCAAAACAGAGCAATTTGTGAAAGCTATTCAGTCCTAGCTCTGTAGTCTGGGGCTTTTATCATGCAGCTCTCAACATGCAGAGCTTCCCTGCAGTAAGACACATTTGTACTAGTTCAGACCAGATTCACATAATTTCATAAAATCAAAGAAAAAAACCGAGGAGCTGAATGAAAGTTCTTCTTCAAAGTGTTCAGCTTTTATTGATTGTTTATTTTGCAAAGACAGAGTCATGGTTTCAGTGATAAGTTTACTTGATGAAAGCAAATTGTATGTTCGTTGTTGAGGAGGTAAGCTTAGCTAGAACTAGAAGAGATCCAAGAGCACACCGTCCGCTAAGACATTTTCAACATTGTCGGGCTACAGATACTTCAAAAAATTCCTGGATATATATCCAGATTCTGATCACTGCCAAAACCAAGATTCTGATCAACACTACCATAAAAATTTCATCATAATTCATTCATAAGTTCTTGTATCCTGTCAAGGATCTAACAAACAAACTAACAAGTGCAAGCAAAAACATAACCTCCTTGGCAGAGGCAATAACACTCCTCATCAAAATTACTGTGCTTGGCCAAAAGGATAATTTGTAAATTCAGCAAATATGTATTTGGGATGTCTTGATATTTGTGTACTTGGCAAAATTAAAGTAAGACTGAATTTTTAGCAGTAAGCTGTACTGATCATCATTTGTACAGAAATGTACAAGCTCATATTCATTTACCATTTAAAGCACAATTTGGGTTCACATTAGGAATGTTCTCAAAGTCAGTTGGCCCTTTGCTAAACAAGTTAGAGATACAATATATTTTTGTCTAATCAATTCCAATGGTAGTTATTTTGATTGATCTGTGATTGTTTTGAAAAGTACTGTCCCAACTCCACTCAAACAAAAAAATAGTCGAAATAATCTGCCAGAGAGATCATTTGAGCATGCCTCACAAGATGTTTCCAAAGCCATTCTGTAGCCCTATTTACCCTTAACCCCCAAATGATCAGGGGTTGTGGTTTGTTTTGCAGCTTGTAGCAATGGATAAATTGTCCAAACAATCCTGAAGTTAGTGGTGTCAGCATAATTATTTTGCTGTTCCACACCAAACAACAAATGTGTGGTCTCGTTGTCTGGACAGATTTTCTGTTTGCACTTGAAGGATTTGAACATCATCTCGTGAGTGGCCATCCTTACTTGAATTTTTACGTTTGTGAGCATGTCATAGTAAAGGTATGGCAACAAAAAAGTATAAAATGTGCTTGTGTGACGATGCTCTAACACTCTTGTCAAAGTGTGTGTGTGTGTCCGTGTATTGGGGGTGCAGGCTTGTCCTTTTATAGATGTGTGTGAAGGACCCGGCAGAGGAGCTAAAAGTAAAGCGTCAGGCCATAATTGGGTTATAGGGACCGGTGATGGATTAAAGCACGGCTAGGGAGACGCTGCAGCAACATTAGGGTGTCTGAGATGTCAGGGGCAGAGCGCTCTCATTAATCGCCTCGGCCCTTACATTACTGCATTAGTTGTATTAGCAGCTAGGAGTCGGCAAGCACTTTGGGATTTCTCGCTGAGGCAGGCCACATTTCTCCCTTTTCCTCTCTGGTTGCTGTGCAGAAGTGGGTTTGGTCTTACTTTTTAATTTTTTAAGGCAGAGGTGATGAGGAGAGTAATAATTGAACAGGACAGGATCACAATTTTACTGTAAATGTCCATTTTATGTTTTAGCTGGTCTGGTAGTTTCATACTCCTCTGCCACAATGACAACAACACTCTGTGTACTTCTTACCTGAAACTCTGACATTTGATAATTTTCTCTTTGAGCTTACTAATGTATGTCATGCTTGTAACAAATGTGTAAGCTGTGAAAAGAAATTTCCCCTGTGGTCCATAAAGTCTTGTTGTGTGCCTCCAATAGGTAGACATGAGTCAGACTGTAACAGGGCAGTGATGGATCCAGATAAGGGGTTAGGGTGGTGACTGTGGTAGCATGATACACAGAAATCTCATATACAAGAGATGACCATGAAGTTAAATGACCTCTGAAATCATATAGTTTCATCCCTGAGTCTAAGTAGATGTTGGTGCACAGAGTGGTAACAAATCTCTGAAAGTGTTCTTCTTATATCAGGTTCACAAGTAAGGACTGGTCACCGGGCATTTGACCTTAAATTTGACCTTGTATCAAATCAAGTAATAACAAGTGGTTATTTGAGTCACTGTTGACCTTCTATCATCATAAACCACTCTGACCATCCTCAACTGACCTCTGCATCAACAAGGCATTTTTGCCCAGAGAACTGCCACTCACGAGACACTTTGTTTTTCTTTTCCGGGCCATTTTCTGTAAATGCTAGAGAGAGTTCTTGCGAAAATCTTGTAGATCAGCATTTTCTGAAATGTTCAGGCCTGTCTGTTTGGCACCAGCAACCATACCACGGTCAAAGTCACCTAAATCACTTTCTTAATTATATTGATGCTTAATTTGAACTTCAACAGGTTGTTTTGATCATGTCCATCTGTCTAAAAATATTGAGTTGGTAGGATGTTTTGTATATTGAGTTGCTTCCATATGATTGGCTGACTAGCTATTTCATGATGAGCATTTGAACCAACCTGATACGCCAGAATGACAGTTCAATATATACGATGCAATCTCAACTGTCAATCCGACAAAATGGCTACTGAAGCTGTTAGCATCCAAGCTAATATCTGTATGAGCAGTCATGTCCTGCTCCTCCATGCTTGTAGCTCCCACCTCCTCCTGCTTCTATAGACACTGATTGGGCAGTGCCTCTTCAGACCGAGCTCAATCTTTTTGGCTTGGTGCTTTGCAAAATAGATCTGTCTGATTACAGAAAGTGAATCAGGCAGGTATACCTAATAAAATGGCTGGACAGGGTAGCTTCCGTAGAGAGAGAATGAAAATAGGCTATTTTACCTTTAGATATACCTTTCAAAATCTAATCAGTTTAGATGTAGATAATATTTGGGCAAGGTTTGAAAAATATTCTTTTTATCACTCTTTAAATGCTGGGATCATAAGTAATGAATGAAAATGAGTCTCCTTTACTTTGATCTTTGGCATATAACATCTAAACTGTAAATAATTTTTCCTAGAGTTCTTGTTTACACTTATGCAAAATTTCAAGAACATCCCAAAAGGGGTTCTTGAGATATTGAAAAGGCTGGATGAACAGACAGACAACCTAAAAAATATCAGTCGTTGCCACAGAGAAGAAACTAGAAAGCACTCAGAAAGTGCAAACCTCCGCTAAGGTAGCTCACATATTGCTGTTAGATCTATAAGTAATAGTTTCATGATAAAGTTACCATCATAATAAGATTCCTTGATCCTGAAAACTCACACCTAGCACTCAAAATCATGTTAATATTATTAGTTAGACAATTATTGAGTGAAAGCCATTGTTCACCAATGGCGGTCATCTGGATCACCACCAAATCATTTCTAAGTTGGGCCATTATTAACATTTCTTGAAATTTTTAGCTAAATCTGTCCAGTAGTTTTTGCGTAATCTTACTAAAAAACAAACAAACAGACAAACATACGTCGGCAAAAACATAACCTCCTTGGTGGAGGTGGTAATAAAGAGCGTGCTTTTAGCATTTTTTTTTTTTTTTTTTAACAAAGTGTCTTTCATTCAACTGTTTGCAGGTAAAAGTAATCCAATACTTATTTGTGGGAGCCTTTTCTATTCCAAAACTTGTTCTGTAATTTACAGTAAGTACATGTGCATTCACTCACACACACTAACACAACCCCGTAGTGACCAATCAGTCATCTCACTTCTCAATAACGTAATAGTCCTCCTGTGAAAATTGATTTTTAGGAGCATGTTTCATGACCCCGACCTCCCCACCATCACAATCTCAGTCCTCTTTTTCTTCTTCCAATTCCATCCATCTCCCTCGCAGTTCAGATATTTACACTGTAACTGTTATTAATAAGCAGAAATTGATTTTGTTGCGTTGTAAAAATATTACATGAGCCGTTATGGGTGTGTTGTAGACTAGGCTGAGGAAGTGGGTGTTTTTTCTGTTTCTGCCTGATGGAGAGAGATGGGTAGGGCGAAGGTCAGGAGAGAAACCTCGATGAGGATGTATAGACTAACATTAGTGATCCTGAACCCTCTCTGTGAAGTGAGAGCTTCATCACTCATCCCCTCCCTCGCTGCCACTCTCCAGAGGCTGAACTATGTGACTTAATCACAGCTGAAGTGTCCCTGATTGCCTCAGAGCTGCTGGTGGCCCCAGCAAAACCCATAATGTCCATGCAAGCAGACTGTCTGATCGTATTATTAATCAGTCACATTCAGTACAATTACATTACAGCCAGTAATGCCAGTAAATAGCTGCTATGTCAACTCGAAGGGGGTCGTTGTTGAAGCTGTCTTTGACAACAGCAGTACTAGAGACGGGGGAATCCTGGAGCAATGTTTAATCTGTTTGTACTGGTCACCCATATCCATTCGAACCAGAACAAATATCCCTAAGATAAAAAGATGTGGTCTGACTGGAAGATGAAATATACAAACATGAATGTTGACAAGAACAAAATTGTAAAGTAATTTTAAAAAATAGCAAAATAAAGCAGGTAAATTGTCTTTTATTGACAAAATTCTTTGGCTATATGAAAAACTACTGAGTTGCTTGAGATGAAAATACAGAAGCAAATAGACACAACTTAAAGTTTTTAATTATATTTCAGGTTATAAAAATGAGAAAATACATTTACAGCTTTTTACAGGTCAACATTTGGGAGGGATTCTTTAATGTTACAAAGTATAGGTGGGGATGGAGTTGCTCTGGGTAACCGATGAACAATATAGTTGTGTTACAGTTACTGTAATTTTTAGAAACCTGTGTAAGCTGAGTTTTTATTTTTACAGCTATGTTGCAAAGATGACTTGGTGTTTTTTTTTTCAAGTTTAAAGCATCTGCACCAGCTGCAACTCCTCAAAGCAAACTCACATTGTTCACCTGATAATGTAACCTTGCAGTGCAGATGGATCAGCCTGATTCAATGTCTGTAATGAGGCAGATCCATCTTGTCAAGCTCCAATCTGCAATGACTGTGAGTGGCCCAAAGTGGCACAGCCCAATCAGTGTCCTTTTGAGCAGGAAGAGGCAGGAGGTACAAACAAGATGACAACAGGAAGCAACTGCTCATACAGTCATTAGCATAGATGCTAACAGCTTCAGAAGCGGTTTTATCAAATCCGGACTGCATTTCTTCATTAAATGAGAACCAAATATCAACACTGCAAACTTTTCGCTCCACTTCTAACATGTTCTGCAGAGAGTTCTACTAAAGTGACTTATGTGCTTTACAATGCAGCAGTAGTGCCCACCTATTGCATTATCTAATTGGCTCGTAATGAATATGGTTGATGGAATGATCTTCTAGTCACCTGCTGCATATGCTTTCGAAAGGTTCTGCCCATTCCCAAACACTTTCTATGGGCTCTTTCCCAGATGGACTAGTGAAAAATATGTAATGGTCCATCTGGTATGTCAAGTTCCTGCTGATACTTTAGTCCTGTTAAAAATAAAAAGTGCCCATTTTTCACAATTTTCAGAGTGCTTTATTAACTTTAATCCTGTCTGATAAATTCATTCTGACTTGAATTTAGTCAGGCTTTAAATTATCTACCTGGGAACATCCCTTCATTATACAAACAACTCAGGAAGTTTTCATTCATATTTATGTGTGTACCGCTATAATTAACTTTTTGTAAATTATATCTCAGTGACTTTCGAAGCAATGAGGTATCCTGAGGGTTTGATTTGATTTGCCCAATTTTTTAGATACTCATCTGTGATATTTAACGTCCTTCAATAGAGCTGATTTAAAGTGGTTACCGTGTTGAATAAATGCATTTGATTGCCTGATAAATGATTTTTCATTTAATTTGCGTAATTGAGGGACATTGCTCTGAAAAGGTCTCATTGTAACTCTTGACAGCAGATGAAACAGTCCTTGTGAAAGCTGTTGACTGTTGACCAACCATCTGTGTAATCCGTGCCTTCTGAAAAGCAGCATGAGAGACTCGTCATATAGCTTACATGGATCACTTTCTCATGTCGGGATGAATGGCGAGGGGGCTGAGGGTGGCGTGTGTGAGGAGGTGGGCACAGGAAAGATTGTCACTGGATCACACTCACATGGAGCACAATTTCCCATGAGTGCCCTTGGGTACCTGATCTGTTCTGAGAAATACCGGACCCTCTTTCTATTGTTCCTTGCAACTTTCGTATGAAGGCACACACTCACCTGCATGCTCATACAGGTATCTGTTTCTCTCGCTGTTCACATGGATGGGGTTGTCCTCCCTCTCCAGGACGAGGTATTAGCTTTCCCCTAAGGGAGACTTCTAATTAGGTAATTGACTGATGTATAAAGCAGGTGTATGTATCTGTTACAGCCGGCTCGACCTGTTCATTATTAAACAGTGACCCTCTCCATCACTCGTGCCAGAAGCTTCCATGCAGGGTAGAAAGTGGTCAGGAGGAGCTTTCACAGGGATCAGGCGTATTCGTAATTACACTTGCTGGTTACCTGAGTCATCACTGTTAAAGCTCCATTTCCCTCTGATAGGGCTCATGAACTGCTGTCATTGAAAAAGGCTTTATTGGGAACAAATTGTTCCTTTACTAATCAATGAGATGATGTTTTTTGAAACACGCCTGATCCTTGACTTGCTGAAAATAGCATCTGGTATGACAGGTCACCAAACTTTTCATCCTCACACGTTCATACATCGACAGGCCAATGAAACTTGAGCTACACTTGGCCAGGGAGGACAGGATAAATTTGCCAAGTGCCAGCAAGCAGCACTTCATTCTGACACTTTGACATCAGTGAAATATATAAAGTATTGGGTTGCTGTTAGGCCGATGGCTCGGTTTATTCACATCATGAGGCGCAACGATCCAGATATGGATTGATAGCGGAGACGAGAATTGATTTAAAGTGCGTGTGTGTGTTGTGTGTGAGACGGTTAAACGTGAGCTGGCCAGTCCATTTTAATTCAGAAAGTTGCACATTTCATTTCCGACCATGCAGGTTACAGAGGCCAACAAGCCTGGCGGCAAACAGCATTTGAGAAAACACTTTTTTGATTGAACTGGAGCTGGACACCGGCCAGCTTATAAAATGTTATCATGAAAAGCCATAAATGACATCACTTTTTTAAAATTGACTTGTTAGTCTTTTTCAATCATCTTTTCTGTGTTCTTGTTCAAATAACACCACAGAGGAATTGTATGTGGAGTTGATTGAAGATGATGACAAGCTCTGCTGCAGACAGAATGATGTGCCTTCGAAAGAGGGTTTTCTTCTCTGACCTTAGAACAAGCTGTGACTTGACTGTCCCAGCTTTTTTACTTAATCATAATTAAACATTAAACTGTCTTATATAGGGGTATGATGACACCTCTCAATATTTAATTAATTTGAATTTGGTAGCAATAAAGCTAAAATCATGTCAGCCTTTAGACCAAAACATTGCCTATACAGTTGATTTCCCTTCTTTAATAGTGCCACTGAAAACACAAAACAAACACAATACGTGGAACAAAATGTGTCGGTGGTTTGTCAAGTGGTGTGGCAGGGCCCACTGGTGTGCTTTAAGGCAGGTGTATGTGTGCCTTGTTAATTTTTTACAGCCAGCAAACAAAGTTAAAAACAACTCAACAATAGTAAGTTACAAAGATTTACATTTATTCTAAATATAGATGTTGGCTAAATTTTTTTATAAATATTAAATAGCTGTAAAGTTATATATTATGTGGTACTTCTAAATAAAAGAAATAGAAAGCAGATAGATAAGATACTAAAACACAATTTAATTGATTGTCTGGCTTCTAAGTTGAGGTTCAGTTGCAATTAAACTGCACTTTGTGGTCAAAGCTGTAATGGAGACCCCAACAAGCCTAAAATGATGAAGTAAGTTACCTTTGTCTTGTTTGTTTCTTCAAAAGCCATACTTAGAGCATATCAGACTTCCTTTAGCTGTTAAATTAATATTAATACACCATAACACATGCTGCTGTTTAAAATACTGTGGCCAGTAAAAAGAAAAAAAAGGCACTGGTAGATTTTCAAACCCCTGTCATGGTGTAAGACAGGCTAAAAGTTGATCCCCACACCTGAAAGATGTGCTCTACGCTTCCTTATGATGTACATCAACCATGTTCTTATTAATCATCAAAATATTCAGATAAAGTGTATAGGATCAGCAGCTTAAGGTTGTATTTTCTATTTGTCTCTCTTCCAGAATACTTGGATGTATTCTTTAATGACTGTGTAAAAGCACGCCGGACAACCTGCATTGATATTAATCTATGAGCACAATTGTTGGTGGCAATCAAAACAATATGTACAATTATTGTAAACATAGCTCCCTTTTGCATGGGATCCTTTGAATCTGTGTCTTTTAGCATGTTTCTAGGTGTATGTCACCAGTACAAATAAAACTCAGCTCTCTGTATTACTAAATACTAAATTAACAAAGATCAGCTGACTGATATTAAACTGAAGAGAGTGTGCTGTTGTTCATACTATGTAGGTGGACCAAGCCTGGTGGAGCGTGTGTTTTGTTCTTGCAAATGTATGTCCATCTATCCTGAAAATATTATGATCAAACTGCGCTACTTTATCAGAATCAGAAATATGTTACCAACCCCCAAGGGGAAATTTGCTTTTTTCAGTTGCTGTTATACAAAGAATACATTCTCTTACATTCTCTATAAAGGAACATGCCAGCTCTCTCACTCCTTATTTCAAGACAAATACACTTCTACTATGGGTGCATCTTCATTTGCCATTACAACAATGTGGGAAACAGGTGTTAAAATGAATACTGCATCAGGTGGAAAATAGGAAAACATCTGTGCTGCATGCCCTGTGCTGCACCTATCATGGGTCGGATGTGTTTTACAATTGTATCACTGCATTAATGAGCTTTTTCTGCCAACCAAGCATGCTCATACCCAACTGAATTTCTTCTTAGGGTTGTCTCAGAGCAAATGTAAAGATGTTACACTCTGTCAGCCTGAACCTATATTCTGATAAATATTATTCAGATTTTAGCTGAATATGGCCCCCATCCCCTCTCATATCCTCCTCTACCTGCTA